>JALHCA010000505.1:0-26210 GCA_024340505.1 Tolypocladium nubicola
GGGGGGGGGGTTGGTCGCGGTTTTGTGGAGGCGGGACGTTTCGTCGGGTGGGTGCTAGGGGTCCTTTCAGCGGCCTGGACTGCTGGAGCGACGGCCTAGGCAGCCCACATCGGCCGCCATGGCGCCCAGGCTGTTGTACGACGCAGCCGCCACGCAGGTCCCAAGAGTGCTGCCGGTGCACTAATTCTTCCAACGGGCGCGCGACCTCAGTCCGATGGTGTGCGCGATGGCCACTCCCGCCGCCCTCGCTCTCTCAGGCGTCCAGGTGCCACTGCCCCGGATCACCGGCCTGGTCTGCTGCAGTAGTCAGTCGCTGGCGTGTTGGTTCACATGGCGCTCCGCTAGCTGCTTCCAGCTGAGGTGCGACTGTGCACCGGGCAGGGGTCGTCAGCAGGCTCCACGGCAGGTTGTCGGCGACGGCCTCAGTGCGCCAGACAGACGTCATGCCGCGTCTGCTGCGAGGCGATGGCTGGGGCGGTTTGCTCCTCCAGGATCCATCCTGCGGCTGCCTGGGAAAGGCACGTAGCGCTCGACGTCGAGGTGATGTCAGGCATTGATCATTGACTTTTCAGCAAGACGCCTGACCGGTGCTGCCGGCTGGCTCTCGGACTCCTGGTGGTGGTGGTGCCCTGATCATTTGCTCTGGCGCCCGAGCTAGAGATGGTCGAGTTGGCGAGCTAATGACGCCCCGCCAGTGACAGCCGCCCTCGTGCTCGACCCATGACGCGGAATCTGGTCGTCGGGGAGAAAAGAAATGCAATCGTCAAAGAGACCGTCATCCGCTTCAGCCTTCCCTCTGTGTCCTTTTTTAATTTATTTTAGGTGCGCAATGTCCATCGCTCGCTCGCTGGCGACGGCGTCGTCGTATCGTCCCATCGCGATGTCAGTGGCGGCCGCGGGGCGTCTTGACTGGCTCCGGCGAGCGCGGCGCTTCAGGCGGCATCTTCCAGGGCGGAACCTTGATTACGCCAGTACTCGTACGCAGTAGATGAGATGAACGTCGAGATGGACGTGCCTCGTATCGTACTCGTAATCCGAACACATCACCAATCAGCCCTACAAATTGAGGGGGACCCGAGAAAACGTGCCCTGTCTCGCCGTCTTGGATTGTTCGCTCGTGGCAGCTCGCAGGTGAGACAAGGCTCGGCGCCATCCAGCGGAGCCATTCATCCGCGCATCCCATTCCGCTGCTGCCATGATGCCCGGATGTGCTTCAATTCGCATGCTTAGCCACGTCCGAGTGCGGTCGTGTTGTGGAGGGATTCCACCAGAAGGTCTGGGGCTGGGCCGCCGCCTCCGCTGACGCTGCGACTCTGCGCCTGTTCACCCGACCCAGCTGACAGGACTGTCCGAAATCACATCGACCAACCACGCACCTGATGATTATCAGCATCCGTAATGACATGCTCCTCGCAGGAACCCAAATGTCGGGACGTTCAACGCTGCGGCCAGACCACGTGAAGACTGCCCTGGCAGCTGACTCTCGCTGTCGCACCCAGGCCATAAATCGTTCAAGGGCATGACACCTCAGCTGTCCGAGTTCACATCTCCTTGCCTCCATCTCGCACTCCCGTGGTTACCTGAGGTACCACAACGGCACCCAATAAGTGCACGACACCTAATTCTTCAACAACATCTGCAAGGGCCCAAGGGAGAAGAAAGTGGGCTCCCAGGATGCAAGGCATGACGATATATGGGCGTCATAGCGAGGGAGGGATGAAACTCCTTCGTTCCGTCACGGGTCGCCCTAGCCCACTGTCAGTGCAGGTCCCCACGCTACGGATGAGCGAGGTATTCGTATAATACTCGTATACTCGTAAGGTAGTTACCGGCGTTTGATGGAGCCGGACAGATGTAGACAGCGATAGGTGCGGTTCCCCCCTGCGGCTACTCCGCGGGCGGGGCTCCGGCGCTGGAGACTCGGCGCGGCCTGAGCCGGGTGCGCCATCGGACGCCGAACCAGGCCCCACCTCGCGCCACTCGTCCCGTATTCAACAAGACCGGGCGGCGCTCCGAGGATCCGAGGATGCTCCAAGATGGTCCGACGGCTCTACATTCACGCAGCTCCAAAAATCAGTGGGAAACAAAAGTCAATTGAAGCGGAGGAATCCTTTCGCGGAAGGAGAGATCCCGAGGCCAATTGCCCCAAGAGCGAGTTGAGATTGTAGATTCAAACGAGGTAAGCCAAGTCACAGATGCCGTCAGCCAGCTACCTGCTGCTATCGAGCCGAAATGCTCCATGTGATTCCTGTATCTTTGCCTGGTTGGTGAGTGACTTGGATGCCCTCGGCCATGTTGTACAACGACGTGGTTTGTTTGACCCATACTGTTCCCCTCTCTCCGTGTCAGTGGTTGTTTTGCATAGGGTTCCATTTCGAGATTATCCTCTTCCGAGGCACCTCACATCAGACCAGCCATGCTCAGAGCACGTCGTCAAACCTTCCATTCAGCATTCATACAATCAATGCAGAGGCGCGGTTTGGCATGACACCTCCTTACTCCATACGTACTTACTTCTTAAACGCCGCATGTCCCAGCCTCTCAATCTCCCTCCCCTCCTGCGACCCCCTCCCCGCTGCTTCCAGCAGCCGCTGCCACGCCTCCGCGTCCTTGAGCCGCACCGCCTCCTCCGCCGCCCGCACTCGCATCCCGCACTTCTCGTACATGGTGATCGTCTCTCCCGCCTCCAGGCCCGTGCACTTAGGCACAAACACGGCCGCCAGCCGCGGGTTGCCTGCCTGCAGCGTGAGGTTGAAGAATGGCTGTGTGTGTTAGTCGCGCGAGTTCCGCCAACACACGGACATGGGCACTCACCTCCCACCCAATCGGGCTTTTCTTCGCCTTTGCAATCTCCTCGATCTCGTTCCATTCGCGCTTCGCGACCAGCGCCCGCAGCCTGCAAAGGATCACTTGCGCGTTAGCAATCTGAACAGCTCTTGATGTGTTATTGCCCGGGGTCTTGGTATTACGTACCGGATCCACCACGCCACCTTGTCTGGCACCTTGAACTCGCTCTGGATCTTCTTAGCCTGACTGTTGTACCCAAGCCGTATCAGCTTAAACAACGTCTCGTTGACGCTGAGCCCCGTAAACGCATCCGTCAGGTCTCGGTCAAAGGCCTCCTGCATGCGAAGCAGCGTCGTTGCCTCCTTGAGGGCATGCAGCTCCAGCGTCGCCTCTTTCGTGTCGGAGAGGAGCTTCGCTGCCAGCGCGAGCTTGTCCGAAGCCGTTCGGGCGTCAGGCTGGTGAAGCGACTCGCGGATAAAGACGTTGGCTCCGTCCACCCGCCGATCGTCTTGGTAGTACATGTCCTTGAGCAGGGCGTTGTCGCCTTCCCTCATGGCCGCCGCCTCCACCATCGCCGTCGCCGTCGGCCGGGCGTTGATGACTCGGAAGAATGCTGCCAGGGGCAGCTTCTTCTTCAGCTGTAGCAATACGGAGAGCGTGAGATCCGTGTCTCCGCTCTCAATGGCCTTGTCCAGGGCGAGCTCGTCTTCCTCCATGTCCAACAGGAGCGGCACTTGTCTCCCACCGCGCGGCTCATGGTTCAGCAACTCCGTGGCGAGACGAACCCGGCCCTCGTGGTATGCGGCGCGGGCAATCTCCTCAAAAGAGATTCCGGGCTTCCCGGACAGCCTCTCCACCACCAGTCGGCATATCGTGTCATCGTCTTCGGCGCCGATGCGAACCTTGGTGGATGCCCAATGCACGTATATTCGGTCCGAGGGGAGCTTGAGGTACCCAGCTATTTTCAAGGCGAGCAAGTAGTCATGGCGACTGAGCAGCCGCTGTATCAGCCTCTCGGGGGTCAATCGATGGTACTGCTCGAAAGTCAAGGGAATCCCGATTTCGTAGTCGCGGACTGCGTTCAACACTCGCAGAGTCTCGCACATGTCCACAAAGTCATCGCTGTTGTAGATGTCAAGCACAGACTTGCCAAACGAGGCTGCCTTGAGGAGCCTCTTCTGCCACTTGACGTCGAACTCTCGGCCCGCCGCATTCACGCAAGTGTCGACAGCCTCTGTCAGGTTCGGCCGGATGAGCTGGATGTAGTCGTCTGCCTTGGGGGACTCCATTTCCAACTGCCCGACGGCATCCAGCAGGATAGACGCCGGTGATGATTCTGAGGCATGACCAAACACCTCCAGGCTGTCACTGGGCACCCTCTCCAAGAACTCGCAAAAGTCGTTTGTAATTAAGCGAGCACCATCATGCTCTATACTAGTCAGCAAAGTCTGCTAGGGGTGTTTGGCTGCCGTACCGGAAATTACGTGCACTCTCGTGCTATCGTAAATGAAAGAAGAGGACTGGTCTCCCGGTCCAATAATGTGCACCTCGTCCTCCCAGGCAATAATGGCATCGCTTCCGCACCATTCGACATACTGCGGTGGCGTCTGGGAGTCTGACTGGTGCTCAAACAGCATGTCTTGAAGGTCGCTCGAGACGACGTGCGCCTTGCCGTTCTTGCCGTACAGGTTGACATATCGACCGTCGGGTGACACGCTGATGTGACTAAAGGGACCCTTGTCCAGAAAGCGATCCTCGCAGTCTGTGGCATCAACGACGTAGACTGTCGAGTCAACACTCAGCAGCACCTCTACTGATCGAGACAGCGTGTGGTCTGGCGAGATGATGGCCCAAGCGTGAATTTCGCCCTCTGGGGCCGTCGCCAGAAGCTTCGGTCGGGGTTCAGCATACGATGAGACGGTAACCAGCGAGTTGTTTCCCAAGAGCGCCACCATGCCGTTGTCATAGAATCTGAGAGCAGTGAGCAAGTCGTCCGAGATGACGGGTCCGGCCACCGTACCGGCATGATTCAACGCCATAGTTGTCTGCGCCATGTCCCAGAGAAAAGTTGCTAAAGTCTCCTTGGAGGTCGTAGCAGCGCACATTTCCGTCAGCCGTCACGACCAGCAGAGACTCGTCCTCTGACCATCCGAGCCCTACGATGACGCCCTTGTCCCAGGGAATGCTGCGCAGCTTCTTGCCGGCCAGGGTGTAAATGTCTATGGCCGGTTTGGAGGACCGCCCAGGCTGGTGAGCCAGCAGTTTAGTGTCATCGCGCCAGAGTGCTGCAAGCCGTTAGCTGCCGACGTTGCTATTGCCCTCCCCTCGACGGATGCCCGCGATGATGCGTCACTTCCGCCCAGCGCCGTGAAACAGTCTCATTTCTTCATCCACCCGCGTATATGGGAGCATCTCTTACCCAAAGCACCGGCATAGGGAGCTCCCGCGATGACATGGTTGTCCAATT
The DNA here is from genome assembly GCA_024340505.1 of Tolypocladium nubicola. Taxonomy (NCBI): domain Eukaryota; kingdom Fungi; phylum Ascomycota; class Sordariomycetes; order Hypocreales; family Ophiocordycipitaceae; genus Tolypocladium; species Tolypocladium nubicola. The sequence continues at coordinate 5,255 of JALHCA010000505.1, forward strand.
CCAGGTCCTGGTCGAAGACGGCGGTATACTGCTGCGTCCTGCGGAACCACTTCTCCCCCAGACTCTCCCAGTCGGCTCGTGCGTGCAGGGTGTCCATGCTGCATGCGTTATCTCATCGCGTCCAGGGCGCCTCGGTCATGGACAGGGCGAGGGTGTCAGCTTGGGGACTGTGAGATTCGCAAGCTCAAGTGAGGTCGAGCTCGCGCGGCACCGACGTCAGGTCAGGCTATTCCTCGGCTAAATGCTAAATGGGCATCCCTGCCCTGGAGCCGTCATCGACCTGCCCCGCCATGCACTATCAGGTGCACTATCAGGTGCAGTACTTTGGCATTCCGGGTGCGCAGCACTTGCTCCCTCACATCGCACAGCATTTCCATCTTCGAATACTGCAGTCAAAATGCCAAACTGGAGGGAGGAATACATCTCATCCCTCAAGGATGTCGAGCTCAAGACCCCCGTAAACATGGAGCTCGTCCAGGCCTGTACGTGCCCAAACACCCCCCTCTTGGGTCTCGACGTCCGAGACTCCAAGCTAACCTTCGCGCAGGCTCCCAGATGGCCGATCGCATATCCGCGCTCGAGGCCGAAAAGGCAGCATTGGAGGCCCACGTCTCGAGCACCGGCACGGCGAACAACGCGAAAGCGCGGCCGAGCGGTTCGGCGCCGGACGATGCCGTTGCCGCGCAGCTCCGCGTCGACCTCGCCGAGTCCCTGCGCTCCAAGGGCGTCACCGAGGCGCGGCTGCGCGCGGCAGAGGACGAGCTCGCCAGGCTACGCACCAAGACCAAGGACGACGGGCGGGCCGTCAGAGGCCTCACTGCTGACCGGACGACTCTCACGACGCGGCTGAAGGATCGCGAGCACGAGCTGCGGGAGAAGCGGAAGCTACTCGAGGCATGCCACCTCCAAGCAGCCCACCTGGTGCAGCCGACTAACGGCTACCTGTGCAGCAAGTCCAGGACGAGATGATCACGCTTAACCTGCAGGTCGCCATGGCCGAGAAGGAAAGAGACAAGGTCAAGAAGGAGAACAAGGAGCTTGTCGACCGGTGGATGAAACGAATGGGTCAGGAGGCTGAAGCAATGAATCTCGCCAACGAGCCGCTCCTCGACAAGGGGAGATGAGGGGCACCACAGTGTTACTGTCGCGCTGCCAGCCAAAGGGTCTGGGATGCCGATGCTGTATATTGTACGCTAACCCATTCCTCATACTGATGACCCCGTTCAGATATCCTACGTCATGTCCAACCAGTAAACATGCACTGCTGACGAAGCTCTACTCTAGTCTACTTGCGCGTCGAGATGAAATACGGCCCGCCGGCATTGGTCCAGCTCACATACCCCTCGGGGTACGCGCACTCCTCCACATCGAGAATGGTGCTCCCGACATCGTTGATGTTGTGACTGCTCTTGAAGTCGGCGACGAAGGATCTCAGCGAGACGATCTTGCACCCCGGCTTCAGGTCGAGAAACATGCGCACCAGGTCGTCGTTGAGCTGCGAAGTAAAGGCCTTGTTGTTGACGAGCACCACGTCGGCGCGCTTGAGGGCGTCGTGGATGACGGTGTTCCTACGAAAGTCGCCCCGCTCGAGATGCACCTTGCCCGGCTTGATGCCCCAGAGCATGCACCTCGCACCAAACTCTTTCGTCTGCGCCTTGGCGAGATTGCAGGCGTTATCCATCATCTCGCAGCCCCAGCTGTCGCATCCAATCTCCAGCGCCGCCTGCAGACAGACGTTGCCCACGCCCGACCCCAGGTCGACAAAGACCTGGTCGGACGTCATCTTGGTCTGCTCGACCAGGATCTTGGAGATGAACGGGTGCAGCAATTCGCCGTACACATAGTCCGTACCGTTCTCGTATTTGGACAGGAGCTCCACCTTGGGGGCTACCGTTCGATCATAGACTTGGTCGAGGATGAAGGCGACGAGGTTGCGGGGCAGCTCATGCATGTTGTCGAGATTCTTGGAAATGACGCCGTCCTCGACAAGGCCGAGAAGCGTCTCGTTGTACTCGTGTAGCGCCGCCTTGAATCCTGCCAGGTCCTGGATATTGCGGTTCGATGCCTTCTCGAGTCGCCGTATTAGCCCAGTATTTTGGTTGGTGAACGGCTCGGCCTCTCGGTCGGTGAGGTACGTCTCGGCGACATGGCGGACTATGCGAATGCTCGCCTCGACGGCGTCGATCTTGTCCTTGCCCCATACGAGCTCGAACCTGCGGTCACGTTAGCCACGATGGACACCAATAGCCTGCAAGAACCGCATGACTCACTTTTCCCTCGGCTGCGGACTAGGATACTGCAGTTCTATCGCCACATCCTCCTTCTGCGCGCCCATGACGGGGACGCATTTGGCCTCGAGCGACGCCACCTCGACGGCGTGTATGAAGTGCAGGCTATCGTTTCGCCCCTCGAACGCCCTAGAGCTGCGCAGCTTGCGGTTCGGGTCCACGAAGCGGCCGTCGGCGGTGCCCCTGCGTTGCCGCTTGCGCGTATCCAGGTTCATCCAGCCGTCGTCCTCGTTGTCGCTGTCCTTGTCGAAGGCTATCCTGTCCTTGCTCGGCGACGGCCGCGACACGGACGCGCTGCCGGCCTTGCGCTTGCGCTCCAGGCGCCGCTCGTCGGCCGACGACGGGTACGGCGAGTTGCTCTGGTGGCGGACAGCGGCCGGCCTCGGCGACGGGCGGTGCGCGGCGGGCGAGGAGCGCGAGGACGAGGCGCTCGCGGCGGAGGACTGCTGCGGGCGCGACCGGGGCTTGGGCTTAGACGGGGCCGGGCGCTCGACGACGACCTTTTCGATGCGGATCTTGGGCGGCTCGACCTTGAACTTGTTGTTCCCTTTGCCGCCGAGGAGAGGCATGGCGAAGAGGGGGGAGGGGTCGCTGCGGACTCGGACTTTGGACCCGGGCTCGGGCAAGACAACGGGATCCAGGGGTCTGGAGGGGTTCGCAGAGGGTCGGACGCGGCGAGGCCCGATGCGTGGCGGGAAGGAGTTTGCAAGGGGGAGAGGGGAATATATACAGGAACAAATGCAAATGCTATAAAAATGCAGATGACCCAAGAGGTGCGACGAGGTGCCAAGAGCGGGAGGGCAGTCAGCGGCGCATCATGAGGTCGTGTGAGGCGGATGGAAATCCTGCGTCGAAGCGTCGGGTCCAAGTGGGCTGCAGCGCTGCAGCCTGCGCGGCCTCTGCATGGCAGCTGGCCAGTGGGGTGTTGTTGCTGTCTTCCAGTGGACCGTTGTGGACCCCCGCGCAACGGCCGCTACCCACCGGGAAAACTATCGGCCCGCGCCTCCGAGTGAACTCCGAGCCACCAAGTGCCGAGCCTGGGCGAGCAACGGCTCCATCCATCATCCATCCCTCGACCCGAATGGCCGCCTGGCTACGCACGCTACTCAGGCCCGAGGTGCGGTGCGGTGCCTGGGACGAAAGCAGTTTGACGGCCGCGGGCGCCGCTTCGAGTCCGCTAGAGCCGGCAGCCGCCCTTGCCGCCGACCTGTGTCCTCCCTCGATGCGCCGCGCTGCCTGCCCAGCAGCCCGTTCGCCACCATGACAACTCGATACGTAATAGGGACCGAATCGGTCGACCAGTGTTTTACGGCGTCCAAGTGCGATCTCTTCTGCTCCTGGCCGGCAGGTAGTGGCGTGATCAAGGACGATGTCACCTGGCTGTAGGAGCCTTTGTTTCAGTCCAAAAGCCCGAACCTCACATTCATGATTACGAGATGCGTATTGCAGATGGACTGCTTTCAGCGCACAAATAAGGCGGCCACGCTCCTCCCCTCTCGGGCCATAGCCTCACTCCTTTGTCCTGGGACAATGGCTTCGCTCGAGCCGTCCCGTGTCTGGACGCTTCAGGCCCCGCCTCGGATTCCGGTGCGAGTTTCGTGTGCTTGCTCCCGAACTACCGGGTCGCTTATTCGTGCCTTCTCCGGCGCTTCCTCCCCTTCTCTCCAGGTATGTGTCGTTGCAGCCGTTGTGCAAAACGCAAGTGGAACAAGGAGTCGCATGGCTTCCTACCCTATACTTGCACGTGCCGCCTCTTGGCGTCGAACTTTGAACGACCACTTTTTCCAGTCTGGCAAAGCAATGTAGACATGAATATATTGTCAAGGCTTCGATTTGCCGGTATGGCCTCATGCCTGGGACGCACGACAGTGGTCTGAGAAAAAATTAGCTGAAAGAAGCACATCCACCAGTGTTTGAAGCTTCAGCATGGCTGTGAAAGTCGTCGTCGGGCTGCACAACCTGCGCGAACACTGTTGCCAAACAACTTGTGTAGTTTACATTACTTCATATCTCGTTAAGCATGTATCACATGCAGTTCACATTCTAACATACGTCCGCTGGTGGATGTGGTCCCCAAAGTACCTGCTGCGCGTCTGTGGGACGGACCGGCCGTCCTTGTCTCCGGACCAGACGCCCGTATAGTTGCCGCTCTCCACCGGGGCCCTCTCATCCTCGGCCACGACGCAGACGTCAACGCGCCGCTGGATGTGCTTCTCGCTCTCGTCGCCCGGGCTGGGGCGCGGATCGGGGTCCGTCTTTTCGCGGACGTAGAGTGTCCCGACGATGGTCTCTTCGCTGCTGTTCAGGCTTGTCGAGCGCCATGTTTCGAACGTTGCCGGGGGGCTTGGGTTGTTGCATGGATGCGCTTCTCGCGAACGTGTCCACGAGATTGCCCGCTTTGAGGTGCTGGGCAAGAGTATCGCCATGTTTGCTGTGAATAGAGCTGCAAAAGCTTCGCGGATCGCCCATAGGCGTGAGAGTTGCGCGTCTGCCGAGGACTACATATGCCTTCATTAGCTGGAAACAAGAAGCAGGACAAAGGGCCTTACCGAAAGCACAACTGCACGGAGGATGGCAGCCGCAGTGACAAACATGCCGCAACTCAGCAAGACCACCGTAGTGACCTTCTGCCACGCCGGCAGAGCGGCCTTAAACAGCATTAGTATCGGCACCGCCATCAAGTAAACGTACGTGGCGACATTCAAGCCCATGTACGTCCAGATGAGCGTCGGGGAGGTCGCTGGCTGGCACTGCGCTCCCGGATTAGGGTAGATCTGCCACATGCGCTGGAGGGGGCGACAGCTGAGAAACAGATTCAGCGTGACCGCCAGCCAACTCGCGGATATCACGCCGAAGCCGATGTAAGCGGGGAGGCGGTATCCGCGGTGGTGGTTGTTTGCCAGCCGGAGGTACAGGCTGCACACGGCTGCCTTTAATGACCAGAGGAGGACAGAGGAGTTGATCCAACTGCCGACTTGGAGCTTGGAGCCCAGTTCCCTGCCCGGGTTAGAATGATGTCTCGGAGGTTGCTGAGTTAGAACCCATACCTTAACTCGTACTCCGTGCTGCCCGGTTGCAGCCCTGCTCGCTGGTCGTCCGTCATGAAGCCGTTGGTCAAGCCGTCGGCCTTGTTCTCTGCATAGTATACCAGTGCCGTCTCAACAATGTAGCATATCTGCATGAAGGTCAGCTTGCCGCCCATTGAACGCCCTAGTAGGTAAAGTCGTACCGACGCCAACGTCACGAGGTAGTCATCTGGTGACAAGCGCCTCAAGCCTACGCTCCAGACACGAACGCTCGCCCGAAGAGTTGTGACAGCCAATCCGACACCCAGAAGAGAAAGCACCTCCGCGTTGAAAGCACTCATGGCGGCGGTGAGCCGGCATGCGTCGAATCTAGCACAACCTGACGAGACAGACAACACAACACAACGACTGCTGGCATGAGTACAAGAGTCTGCAACGTCTGCTCATCGACTCGACAAGCAGAGGACCAGAACAAAGACCACCGGGGGCCTCGACGGGCCCCGTCCAGCTTAAAGAGAAGCAAACGCCACCAGACGTCTGGCTCTCGATCATCCTGACAACCCAGGGGTGTGGCGCCGCCATCGCGCTCACGGCCTCCTCTGCGCAGCCATTGCATCGCCCGCGACGACATGCCACGCCCAAGCCCGGGTGACAAGTGACAGGTTAGCGGAGCGCGCGCAGGGCAGAAAGGCGCTCGTCGCCCACGCGCGTCAGAGCTGCTGGACCGAGTCGTCGCACAGACCGGTCGGCCCGTCCAAGAAGCAAGAGCATCGGGCCGGGCTCTTTGCCTGTAGCGGTTGGCTCGCTGCGTAGGGCAGAGAGATACCGATGGGGGCCGGGGCTCCATGTGGACAGGGGGCGCATCAGCCGCGAGGTGGCGCCCGGGACTTGAAAGCGCCTCTCGCCTCGATGGGGAAGCTCCCGCGTCCGTGTCCCAACCGCGAGCAGAGCTGGCCTCGTCTTCCCTGTCGCAGTCCCGGGTCCGTGGGAAACAAAAGCTACCCATGCAGGAGACAGCACCGCGTGCCAGTGCCAGCTGCAGTATGACAGGTCTGTCGCCGAAACGCCGCCATGCTGCCAAAAGCAACGAGCCCGCCCGCGACACCACATGCTCTCTCCTCGCCGGAACAAGCAGGCAAGTTCCGAGGCTCCAAAGGGGGCTGGCGGCCTTGGTGTAAGCCAGGCCCCGAGCTGAGCGGCACTGCCGTCGAGCCCGCCCCCGCGATGGCGCCAAACCGGACAATGCTTCTGGGCCCTCGTCTCGTCGGCTGCTGATCTGTGGACCCCGGGGCACAGCCAGGTTGCTTTTGCTAGTTTCGGGTCTGGGCTCTCGTGGGGACGCTGTGCGCGGCTAAGGCGACTTGCGGACTTCAAGTGTCGAGGCTCAGCAGGATATCGCCGTCTGTTGGCTCGTGAGGGGCCCCCCTTGCGTCTGCAGGCACTGGCTTTGCTTGAAATATGTTGCTCAAAGGCGAGGTGGATGCCCCTGGCCCCTTGTCTCGTGCTGCTGCTATTTCGGACATCAGTCATTGCGCGGGATCGAGTGTAGATTCATTCGCCGCAACCACACGTCCATCTACGGCAGTGAGAGCCAGGCAATGCATTGTACTAGTCTAGTCATGGCCTCGTATGCAGGTACCCTCTATCGCTTCAACGTCTTCTGCTTCTCCGCATCCGTGGCCACATTGCGGCCCTCCACCAGCAGGCCCTTCTTGCGCCGCACGCCGTCCATGTACCGCTTGGCCACGTTCTCCTTGTCGCCAAACTCGCCGAGGTCCTCGAGGTCGTCCTCGGTGAACGGCACCCAGAACGGGTCCTCGTCCAGGATCTCGAACCCGGCAAAGATGAGCTGCGGCTGGGCGGCGCCGCTCGTGCGCTTGCGCATGTCGTCCGCGAAGCCGAAGCTCTCCGCCACGGGCAGCAGCGCCTGGATGGTGAAGAACGGCGTCCCTTCCTTCATGATCTCAGCCACGACGCGCCCGCGGCGCCGGGTCAGCACGTCGTATACGCGGCCGAGCACCTCGGTCGACGCCTGGATCTCCACCGAGTACATGGCCAGCATGAGGCGCGGGGACCAGTCGAGGAAGGCCGCGCGCAGGGACGACTGGAACGACTTGATGATCTCGCTCGTCAGCCTGCTGAGCTTGTCGTGGCCAGATGACTCGTCGTCCGGGAGATTCAGGGCCACCTCCTCTATGAAAACGGCCACCCCTTGCATGGGCTCGTGACACAGCGGCCCCTGCGCCGTCGCTAGCTGGAAGGCATAAGCGATCTTGTCCGCGACGTGGCTAGCATGCAGAGCCTCCCCTGCACGAGGAGCACCGTCGGCGCTTTTGTCGGCGGCAAACGCCTTGGACAAGATGCTGTCCTTAGTCGCGTCGATGAGCAGGTTCGGGCCGTTTCGTCGCGGCCCGAACGCAGCAATGCTGTCCACGCGGTTCTTCCAAACCTCGCGGCCCTTGCCATTCTCCAGCTTCCGTTGGAGCTGCTTCTTCAGCTCTTCGATTGAGAGAGCGCCGCCAGCAATCACGGCCGTGTCTGCGGCAATATTCTCGACCCCGTCCTGGCTGTCCTCGTCTTCGGTTGATCTGCGCTCTGAATACAGCGTTTTTATGGAGTCGGCGTTCTTGAGCAGGAACTCCGTGACGTCCGCTGGGAGCGGCCGAACTCGAATGGTCATTGTAAACTGCTTCGAACTTGTGACGCCAACGACGGCTCCACGGCCCAGCTCCTTGTTGACAGGTGGGCGCATCTCTTCTGCGCGGACTATGGTCTCTCTGTAGGGCACGATCGGTGCACCCGCCTGGATGTCGCACCGGGCGAACCGCTCCTTCAGGTCAAGCAGGCACCGCTCCAAGTGAAGCTCGCCGGCGGTAAGCAGCACGTGCTCGCCGGTAGAGAACTGCTCGTACTCTGCACAGGGATCGCTTTGGACCAGGAGGTGCAATCCGTGGATCATCTTGTCCAGGTCTGCGGGGTTTACCGGCTCGAGCGCTACTCGGACAATCGGCTTGCCGATCATGTTGACGCCGGCAAGGTTGACGGCGCCTTCGAGGCGGCTGCACAGGGTGCCGGACTTGAGAATCTTGCCCTCGAGACCCCCGATGCCAAAGACCACACCGGCCGGGACCGAGTCCAGCGACTCTAGGTTTCTGCCCATGAGCATGTACAGAGCCGTCACGGTGATCTGCTGCGGCTCAGGGGCGGCATGGGGGTCCGCGGGAGACCATTTGGGGGAGATAACGTATAGGGTGTCGCCGACTGACAGCGTACCAGAGTATGTTCTGGCGAAGCCAATGAGGTGCTCGGGATCAACCTTCTTCTCCTCTGCCTCCGGGGCAAAGTCGTCGAGATTGGTCGAATCAAGGGCGACTGTCAGGTCCGCGACGCCGTTCTCCTCTCTGGCCGCCTGTGCTCTCGCCGCCTCAGCTCGTTTCTGCCGGGCTAATTCCCTCGCCTCCTCTCCACTCATTTGGCCAGTCGTTTTCCTCCTGTTCTCCGGAAGCTCGCTCTCGGGGACGGACACCATCTTGCTGACATATGCGACCACGGGATCCGACTTGCCGACTTTGAACGACACCATGGCGTCCCGGACAGCCTTGTCGATGCATCTGGAACCGGGCGACTCCTCGAGCAGATCGGGAAGACGCTCGGCTTGCGCCGCTGGCGGGGATGGTAGCGATTCGATGACAGACACGAGCAGCGCCGTTGACAAGGGCAGCCAGGACGCGAAAACGGTCGTCATCAGCAGCCGTGGATCTCGTGCCCTGATGATGTGAGGAGCTATTGTGACGTTTAGAGATTTCGTGACCTTGTCGAGGAGGCTCGGATCCCCTCTTCCGCCGTCTCCGCCACACGTGGCCTGGTAAACGGTCCATATGGGCTCGAGAACCAGCTGCACAAACATGGGCTTCAGGTTCCGACCCTTCAAGTGTTTCGGACCGAGCACCTTTTTCGTTTTCGGGTCGAGGTAAAAGCTGCCCCAAAGGACCTTTTCCATGAGGCCCCGCTTGATGCCGAGCTTCTTCTCGTAGAGACTGGCAAACTGCCGGCAGGTGAACGCCCACCCGTCGATTGCGCTGCTGAAGATGACGTTGTTCTTTTCCGGCGCAAAGTAGATGTCTTCGTCGTCTCTCTCTTCGAACTGGAGCTCGCCAGCGTCGCTCACCTGGTCTTCCACCGCAGAAGCCTTTGCGGCGGCTGCGGCATTCACGCGCTCCTCCATGCGCTCCCTCCAGTTGAGGTCCTCCTCCATCCTCTCGCCTTGGAAGAAGCTGCCCAGGACAGCGTTGACTTGCTCCAGCAGCTTGCTCAAGTGTATGTATGCTTCGGCAGGGGTCATCTTGAGCTCCGTCACGAGGCGGTCCATCTTGTTGATGACCAGCAGCGGCTTGAGCTTCTCGGTCCACGTCTGCCGAAGCACGGTGACGGTCTGACTGCAGACGCCCTCAACGGCATCCACGAGAACAACCGCTCCGTCACATAGCCTCGAGGCCGTCGAGACCTCGCTGCTAAAGTCGATGTGGCCGGGGGAGTCGATCAGGTTGATGAGGTACTCCTTGGGCTCAGGGGCAGCGTCAGGGGCCGATCTCCTGAGCATCGAAAAGTAGAGCGAGATGGCAGACGACTCCATGGTAATGCCTCTGGTTTGCTCATCGGGCCGCGAGTCCAGGTACCGGATCTTGCCTGCCAGCTTGGGCGAGATGATGCCGTTTGTGGCCAGCAAGGCATCAGTCAGGGACGTCTTGCCATGGTCGACGTGAGCGAGGATACAGATCTGGCTCGGATTAGTAAGTCGTCGAGTGTTCGTGAGGTCGGTCACCTACATTTCGGACATCCTTGGACTGCCGCTGGAGGCTGGCCAGCTTCTCCGGGCTAACAACGGGCATGATGGGCAAGCTTATGCAGAACAAACAAACAATGAGAAGTGGATGAAATGTGCTCTTGCTTCGCCAAGGCTAGAGGACCTCCTCAGCTCAAGGGCGGCGGGCGTGGGCTATTTGGAGCTCTCGAGCGTCCGAAGTAAGCCGGTACGCAAAGGTCTTACGAGTGGCGGTTCCGTGACTCGTCCGTTTCTTGCTCATACGGTGACTCTTTCGCCAAAGGCTTGCTCCACCAGCCGGCTGATGCACGACTTGACGTTTGAAGTATTTGCTATGACTTGCAGTGACTCAGCAAAGTTGAAAGTCCGAGATCCTTGTGTCCAATCATGAGCTTGACTTTCGACTCCATCTTGGCAAACTCGTCCCTCGTCAATCGACATCATCTTTCGCTGCCCCGCTTCGATGGTCATGTTTGCCCCACCATCGGAATTTCGGTACATGCATGGGCATGCATCTATCCCGCAGCGGCTCTCACGTTATGGCCATATCGGCACCACAAGCCCTAAGTCACGAAAATTCGAGTGGTGAGCCTCTCAAGCCCCAGCAAGCGCAAAATTTCGCTGCCGTGCTGCTGCTGCCCCTCATTCGCCCTCGATTCCTCGACGACGACGACTTCGACGAGGAGACGACGAGACCGCGAGACCGAGCGACTGCAACCATGGCGACGTACCAGAACGGCGTGGCCCCGGCCCGCGCCGTCGGCGACGACAGCGACGTCGAGGAGGAGGCCCTGGTGGCCGAGTACAAGGAGCGTGTCCAGTACGAGGACGGCGAGGAGCTCAGCCAGACGACGTCCCTCACGATGGCGCAGCAGACCGACGACATCCAGGGACGCCTGGTCCAGGCTGCGCAGCCCCTCGACTTCTCCGCGCCCCTCGAGGTCAAGTTCCAGAGCTACGACTCGTACTGCAGCTTGTTCCACTTCATCCTGAACTCGGAGGGCCCGGTCGATCTGGAGCCCCCCTCGGTGCGTAGCTCTCGATGGCGGGGGATGTCATATGCGCCGTGCTAACGTTGGTTGCGCAGTATTACTGGGCATGGGATGTCATCGACGAGTTCATCTACCAGTTCAACTCCTTCAGCTCATACAGGTCGCGCATCGCGCGCCAGGCGAACAACGAGGAGGAGATCCAGATCCTCAAGGAGAACCCCAACACGTGGGGCTGCTACAGCGTGCTCAACGTGCTGTACTCGCTCATCCAGCGGTCGCAGATCACGGAGCAGATGGCCGCCATGAAGCGCAACGAGGACCCCATGTCCGTTGCCGGCGAGTACGGATCCAAGAACCTGTATAGGATGCTGGGTTACTTTTCCATCATCGGCCTCCTGCGGGTGCACTGCCTGCTGGGCGACTTCAGCCTCGCCCTCAAGACGCTCGACGACATCGAGCTCAACAAGAAGGCCATGTTCGCGCGCGTCATGGCCGCCCACTTCACAACCTACTACTACGTGGGCTTCTCGTACATGATGATGCACCGGTACGCCGATGCCATCCGCATGTTCAGCCACATCCTCATCTACGTCTCGCGGACCAAGAACTTCCAGAAGAACGCGCAGTACGACTCCATCACCAAGAAGAACGAGCAGATGTACGCCCTCATTGCCATCTGCGTCGCCTTCCAGCCCACGAGGCTGGACGACACCATCCACAGCGCCCTGCGGGAGAAGTACGGCGACCAGCTGCTTAAGCTGCAGCGCGGCGGCCCTGAGTCGCTGCCCATCTTCGAGGAGCTCTTCCGCACCGCCTGCCCCAAGTTCATCTCGCCCGTGCCCCCGGATTTCGAGAACCCCGAGTCCAACATCGACCCCGTCGAGCACCACCTCTCCGTGTTCATGGACGAGGTCAAGACCAACATGTGGAGCCCGACCATCAAGTCGTACCTGAGGCTGTACACCACCATGGACCTGACCAAGCTGGCCGGCTTCCTCGAGGTGAAGCCCGAGGAGCTGCGGTCCTGGCTGCTCGTGACGAAGCAGCGGACGAAGCAGCTCCGGTGGCAGGACCAGCGCCTGCTCGATGGCGAGCTGGTCAACGTCAGCGACCTCGACTACGCCTTGCAAGGGGTAAGTAACCCTGCGGCCGCGTCCGTTGTGTCTGTACTAACGCCGCTCGACAGGACCTGATTCACATTTCCGAGGCCAAGGTTGGGCGCAAGTTGGTGGACTGGTATCTCCGCAACCTGTCCCGCACCTACAACTAGACATTGGGAGACTTGGCAAGCAGCTCGCCTCACCCCGCCGTTGCGCGCGCCGGCTGTTATCTCCATGCCGCGATGAGCGACGGGAACGGGTGGGGCCCGGCGGGTATATGCAAGGCCAACTGGTAGGTTGCATGGCACTGGCGCACGGAGTTGGGGACATGTCGCTTGCACGAAGCAAGGAGGATTCGGCCGAGCCGTAGATTGAGATGCAGAAACGGCACAGCCGCGTGCCCGCGGAGGGCCGTAATAGCACAAAGATACAAAAAGAATCACTAGTTTTGGGGCACAAGAGAAGATGTGAGCGAGTGGTGATAAGGCCTCGCAGCAGGGCACATGTCAGACACTCGGTTCCGCGGGCGGCTGAGACACTTGGCGCGGGCTGGGGAGAGGCACATCTGGAGCTGTGATGGTTGGACGGCATGAGCTTCAGCCCCAAACCCTTGTGGCCTTGGCAGCACGGTATTATCCATGTCCCAGTGGGGAGGTGACGACGGCTGCAGCGGTTGTGAGATCGGAATCGCCGTGTGGGCTGTCTGGGCAGGTTGGTGCGACATCCCGTGACATGGCTCACACTCGTACTCGTACTTCTTGGATGCCTTTCAATGCCCATATCGAGACGGAGTCGAGCCAGGACCGTGACTCACGGTCGCGGCTTCGCCTCTCTGTCGCGGGTAAATGCCGACAAGATCCCCGCATGCAGAGCCGGCAGCGGCAGAGCCGGTCGCGAATCAAACATGCCACGCCGCCTGCGACGAGAGTTCTCGCATCGGCTCGCGCGGGGGACACGACGGTCAAAGGAAGGTTCGTTGCCAGAAGAGAGCCCCCTGCTCGTGCGTGGTGTTCCGAGGCCGCGGGTGTGCCGCAGCTGGAGCCAGTGGCTCGTCCGTCCGGGGGTCAGGGCAGGGGCCTGTTCTTCATAGGTATTTGGCTGGTTTGATGAAAGGATTCGGACGGGAGTGCAGTCTCCGCGGGAGCGACTGTACGAGTACGAGCAAGTCAATTTTAGGACGGACCACGCAAGCATTGGGAGACGTGCGATGCTCGGCGCAATTTGGGCTTGCTGGGGAAGCCTCGGGCTCCGTATACGAGTACTTTGTATGGACGGTTTCGGTGTCTTTTGCAGGATATCAGCAGTGAGCGGTGAAAGCCACCTTGAGCATTTGGGCCGGATGCATGTTGGGCTGGCCTGTTGACCGGGGTCGTGGTCCCTGTCGCGCACATGTCGCCTGCTATTCTCTTACACGAGCGAAAAGCGAGATTGGCGACTCGAGCACGGAGTTGCGACCTCGCCTCGCTAGTCATTCGTTTCTGGGAATCAGCCTTCCCTGCACCGTTTCTTTGTCCCCTCCGAGGCCTGATTTCCGACGAGCGCTCCGCACAGCCCGGCGAGAGTGGCATTTCACGCTGCGGGCTTGTGGAGCGAGCAGTTGACGGACACTGGCGGGACGTTTTGCCGCTGCTGTGCCTCGCGCGCGGCGCGCGGCGTCGTCGTCGACGGATCCGGGGGAGCGGGAGGCCGCGGGTCGTGCCTCGGGGGGGGTCCAGATTATCTCGCGAGGGACGGGAGGTTAAGTTTAATCCCGCCTGTATCTCAGCCACGCGCAGATCGGCACAGGAAACACGGCTGGAACTGCGACGGTGCGGCGGCGGCTCCGGGCCTCGGCGGCACACGGGGGTGCTGCCCCCCAAGAGGCCTGCGGGCTGGCCCCCAAGTCGCCGCCGTTAGTGTCGTCGGGTTCTGGCCGGCGCTGGGTGGCGGCGTGCGCAGGATGCGGGCGGCGATGTGGGCTGGGATGTGGGATGCGGATGGCTTCAACCTCGGACCCTGGACTCGCTTGGCGTGGTTAATGCGACTCCCGCCTGCTGGGCCAGAGCACGGCGGCGGCGGCGACAGTACTCCGTAGCAAGCAGCGAGATCGTCCCGGTCGAGGGGCTATCTCTCGCTCGCATTGGAGGGACCCCAGGTCGCCCATCCTCCAACAATCCATCCATCCATCCATCTGCAGCCATGGCGTTTATTTAAGCAGCGCCGGGCCCCAGCCCAGCATCATCGCCGCCGTCACGCCCATCGCCGCACATCGCCACAACGATACGCGCCAGCGAACCGGTCCTCCTCCCCCCCCACCGCTCCCCGCCCGCCCTCAACCTTGTTCCGTCGAGCCCACTGCCCACCCTGAAGATGCGAGCCTCTGCGCCGCGTCGCAGCACCACCACAGCATCGCCTCCAGCGCGCCACCAGCACCAGCAGTGCGGCGTGCGCTTCAGCCCGCCGTGCGCCTGACACCAGTGACGGCGAGGCCAATACCCGCCTCGCCGATATCCCCCCAGCCGGCTCGCAGTCGCATCATCATACCTCCATCATACCCGCGCTCCCATCGTCACGAGCGCCGGCCTGATATCCGTTCGGACCAGCACCGCGCCCACTGAAGAGACCGACAGGGGACTGCCGCGGCCCCTGCACTCGGCGTACCGACAGGTACGAGTAGGCACAGCAGGCACGGTAGCACAGGACAGCCTTGCACGCGCAGCCAGCCAGCGGGTCTTCACTGCCCCGAAGGACCTACGCGCCGCGAGCTGCCTCCCGACCCCGGTCGCCGGCGTGACGTCGCCGCGAGGGAGCCAGACACCAGACGACGAGTCCATAAGATCCGTCCATCGGGCCAGGGCGCCTGCTGTCCGTGATTACCCACGGAAACCCTGCCCTGACAGCTCCGGACAAGCACGTCGCCTCACGGCCGTCTCGTACATGCCACGGCGCCTTCGCAGCTCCCCAGCTCCTCCTGCAGCGGCGAATCGTCTCGGGTCCGCGACACCCGTGGGCAGGACCCAGCAGGCCTCTGGCTGCAAACCCCTTTGAAGAAGCAAAGGAAGAGTCGATACCTACCCGGCTCCTGCATCGTCCCGGTTTGCCTGGGCGCGAGCACACAGACAGACAGACAGACAGCTGCATCCCTGCGCTCCCAGCGCTCCAGGCTCCAGGGTCCCAGCGAGGTGGCCCAAGCTCCCAGACAGCTCCTGGGCAGCTCCCAGACAGCTCCCGCCTCCTCAGGTTCGCCGGCGGCAGCAGACGCAGCAAGACCTGCAGCTCCCCGGTCCACCACCGCGACGCACCACCACCACCAGCGACGCCGCCTCACCCTCCATCGTCCGGATCAGCATCAACACCATCCATCCGCTTCCCAGCTGCCGCCTCCGCCTCGGCCTCGCAGCTCCGATTTGCCCGTCCGTCCGCGCGCCCCGGCCGGCCCTTCATCGTTCGACTTTGACTTTGAATATCCCGTTGGCCGCCTCCCTAGCGCTCTTGGCGACATCTTTCATCCCTCATTTTTTTTTTGCCCTACCTGACCTGCCTTCTGCCCTCTCGGCTATTCCCGCCCGGCAGCTGGGCGAAGAGCCGCAGGAGGCACCAGCAGCGGCGCTCCCGTTTTTGCCGCCAAGCACCGCAACCCGCAACGCCGCTGGCCGATTCTTCTGCCCTGTCTCTCTGCGCCTTCCCGCCGCCGCGTGGCTGCGCTGCTTGTGTCGCCCCAGCCGGCATCTTTATGCCGAGGCGTGACACGCGGATCGGTCTGTCTTGTCGTGTCTTGGTCGTCTTGCCGTCCTGCCTGTCTCGCCCCGGCTCTCGACCCAGAGGTGAGACCGGAGCCAGGCCGAGCATACGTTATTGGTGAAGTCGGCGCAGCACGAGCTCCAGGCCAGGTCGACGAGGACGACACGCTCGGGGGCATCCGACGTTCTTCATCCACCGTTCTCCTCGTCGCGCTCTCTCTCTCTTCTTCTCTCTCTCTCAGCATCCTCATCTCCCGGCTCACCTGCGATCCAAGCAACTGGCCAGTCCCATGCACTCGTTTCTCTCCAAACGGCGAGCTTCCGTGCCCTTTGGCGCGCGCAGAAAACAGCCCGTCATGGATTCGCCCCGGGCCTCCCCAAGCTCTCGTAGCGCCGACTCGGATGTCTCGCCCATGACGGCGGCGCCCTCGAAGCAGGCCGGGGCCAAGCCCAAGGTTAATGGCGACTACTTCTCGCCTTCGGCCGCGTCCAAGAGCCAAGGCCACGAGGGTTGCGAGGACGCCGGCGCCGGCGCCGGGGCTAACGGCGAGTCGGAGCAGCCCTCAACGCAGCGGCGCCATTCGAGCATTTCGTTTCCCGTCGAGCTGCCCAAGCCGGATCATTCCACCGGCGACGAAGCCTCCAACGACGGCACCGGCAGGAAAGGCTCGACGTCGTCGGTCAGCTTCCAGTGCCCTCGAAACCCGTCTCTGCCCCAGGGAAACCAGCGGCAGACGACTGGACCGCGCATCCGAGCCAGCTCCCCGCCCTACCGACGGTAAGTCACAGGTCTCTTCGTCGTCTGCTCCCCTTCTCCCTTGTCAACCCCTCGAGTGCGTTGCGTCTGCCAGAGGTTGCTCCCGCGTCGCGAGCCGGAGCCAACCCAGTGACGTCGCATCGGCCGTGTCGAGTCCCGCCAATGGCAGGCCGTACGTCAGCAAACACATGCGCATGAAATGCAAATCTGGGCAAGGAATTGAAGCACGCCCTCGAGTTGCGCGAGTGCGCGGCTCTTATAAATTAATTGCCCCCTCGTGGTTCGACGCACGCGCCGTACCGCACACCGGTTCGGCATCTTGTTCCGGCCGCGGGGCTTCCTCTGCGCATCATGTCCGCATCAAGACCGGGCTGCTGGCGCCTCGTCGCCGTGCTTCCCCACGCCCTGGACGCCTGGCCTCTCAGGTGGAGCGGCTGCGCTCGACTTGGCCTCGTGCGGCGGGCACCATTCGCTAGCTCTGTCTCGATGCCGCCGAGAGCCTCTCGTCCACGCTGGAATGCAGCCGGACGGGCAGTGAACGGACGGATGTTTGCGGCCGATGCGCGCTCGCGGACTCGCCGCCTCTCTGCCTCGCCGCCTCGCCGCCTCCGCGAGGGGCTGTGAGCCTGTGACACCACACTCTTTGCGCAGCCGCCTGGCCCCTCGTGATGCTCGCACCTTTGCGCAAAGGACCCGGCATCTCGGCGACTCGCGTCTCGCCCCACTGCCACCAAGAGTCCAGGGCAACTTAGTTCTTGGTTTACCCCGCTGCGCTCGAGGGGCCTCCGCCTCCCTCTGCTGATGGCGCGAGGATGACTCGTCGAGGATCCCCTTGGAGCCTGCTAGAGGCCGCAGCCTATTTGCCGTGCTGGCTAGTCGCTTTCGGCTACCTGAGGCCATGCGGTCGCAGAGCCCCGGCGGCGTCATATTCCCCTCACGCTCGCGGCGCACTCACACGTCGCATGCACCATCACTCTCCCCTGTCCCCCTTTCTCATTCGCAACTCTTCCGTCGTTGGCATCTACAGGCACTCGTGACCTTATGGCGCCGCTAACCGAGACATCAAACGACAGGTTTCAGCACCACGTCGGCTTCGACAATGTGCCCAGCGGCGAGGCGACCAAGAACAACACCCTCTCGCTGACGCTCAATGTCAAGCATAAGGGCTACCAGGCTAGGCGCAGGTCGCGCACCTTCATGGTCGGCATCGACGAGCACTCGTACTCGGACTATGCCATCCAGTGGCTGCTGGACGAGCTCGTCGACGATGGCGACGAGATTGTCTGCGTACGCGTCATCGAAAAGGACATTCGCTACAACGACAAGCAGTACCACGAAGACGCCAACCAGGTCATGGACGGCATCCTGGCCAAGAACGGGACCAACCGCGCCGTCAGCTTCATCCTGGAATACGCCGTGGGCAAGCTGCACGCGACGTTCCAGAAACTGGTATGTTTCCGTCGCCGGCACGCCTCTCGCTTCTCCCACGCCCGCCTCAACTGCGCGCGAAGCGCCGCTGACAATGCCGACAGATCCAAATGTACCAGCCTGCCATGCTCATCGTGGGCACCAGGGGCCGATCGCTGGGGGGCATCCAGGGCCTGGTCAACTCCCGAAACTCGTTCTCCAAGTACTGCCTCCAGTACTCCCCGGTGCCCGTCGTCGTCGTCCGCCCGACCGAGAAGCGCATCAAGAAGAAGGTCAAGAGAGCCAACGACTCTACTCGGCAGACATATCTCAGCATGCTGCAGGCCACCCACGGGCGCCACGAAGCCGACAGCGAGACCAGCAGCACCTACGAACTCGAGGTGCAAAACTCCCCCGACGAAGAGGCGCACCAGGTGGCCAAGGTGCTCGGGCTGCCAGCCAAGTTTGACCCGACCATCAAGCCCATCCAGCCCAGTCTCCTTCGGCCCCGCTCCCGTCCGGCCAGCCCGTTTCCGGATGTGGAGGTTCCCGAGGACGCCCGTGTCGCGGATGCGTCTCCGACCAGCGTGGCGGTCGAAAGCGACGAGGAAGAGGACGAGGAGGATGCCGAGTTCGAGGTCGTGGACGGGCGGCAGGCGCTCGACCACAAGCAAAAGCTGGAGCAGCTCCACAAGATGGAAGTCGGCGAGGCCGCCGCGCTCAAGATGGGCGTCGACGAGGACGATACGGACGAGTCGGACGACAAATCGGACGGGGTGCGGGACCCCAAGAGCGCATCATAGAGGGTGCATGCTGGCCGAGGCATGGCCTCGACCGGCGAGCCTGGGGCCAAGGTTTTGGGAATCGACGGCGCCGGCGACGCGGAGCTGCTCGATCTGCGGTCAACGAACCAGACAGAGGTGCTCGATGTTTATTCTGTCTAGCAGGCGTATGATGATGGGCAGGAGGAGGTATACCCGGTCGCGAGACGACCACAGCGTGCGAGCCCGGATGAGTTTCTTGGTCAGAGACTCTCGGGACTCTCAGTAATAGAAGAAGAAGAAGCAGGCGCAGCCACGAACGGCGAGGAAGCAGGCAACACGAACGGCGAGGTGGAAGCAAGCGACGCTACGAATGGCGAGGAGGAAGCAAGCAACCCCACGGACGGCGAGGCAGAAGCATCGGACGAATCCCAATTTGAAGGAGAGGGCGAGACTTCGCCGACGTCGAGGGCCAGCAGCGAGGCGCATCGGTCCCCCAGCATCACGACGTCGGATGACGGCGAATCTGAGGACCCTACCGTGTCAGATGGCGGTATCCAGAATCACGTTGCTCGTCGCGTCAACGGGGTCCGTTCCAGGAACCGTCACCGCCGATCCCGTAGACTCGGAACCCTGGAGACCCGAAGTGCTTTCGTCAGGTGGGGCGGTCCCTATCGACGGCGGGCGAGGGACGCCGAGGCCATTCAGCGGCAGCAAGCCCTCCCAGCCGAGGGGGTTGCGACCAGAGACTTTGCGCAGGCCCCGACCTCTGTGGCTACCGCCGTGGCAGACGATGACCCCAGCAGCCCTGATAGCTCCAAGGACCCGTCCGAGGACGAGGACGACATTGAGGAAGACGAGGAAGACGAGGAGGAAGACGGGGAGGAAGAAGAGGAGGAGGCCGAGGCGGTAGCCGAGGCGGAACCTGAGGAACTCGAGGAACTCGAAGAAGCCGAGAATGCCGCCGAGGGTGACGCTGGGGATGCCGCCGAGGGCGACCGAGAGCGTGCTTCCACCCCGAGGCCGTCGTGGCTGCGTGCCTTGTGCGGATGCTGCGGACAGAGGGAGGAGTGAGCGCCGGGTGCTCTGACATGCAGGGGCTGCTTGTTTGCGGCAGCATATGATGCCCATTTCGTTAGCAAGTAGTTTGATAACTGCAAGCGTTGAACAAAGCAAAAGGCCACGGCATCATGGAAGTATACGTAGCATCTGTGGATGGAGCATACAGGTCCAAACAGGACGTGCGTGTCACCGCCGAACCTGGCTGTTTGCACTGTAAGCAACAGAGCATTCAATCAGCCATGTCAGCTGACGTCGGAGCTACAGGGTTGAGTCTCCTGCAGGCTTGACGATGCGA
The DNA here is from genome assembly GCA_024340505.1 of Tolypocladium nubicola. NCBI lineage: Eukaryota > Fungi > Ascomycota > Sordariomycetes > Hypocreales > Ophiocordycipitaceae > Tolypocladium > Tolypocladium nubicola. Next base: position 25,484 of record JALHCA010000505.1, read on the forward strand.
AAGGCTTGGCGGTTGATCTCATCGTCTCGTGTCTCACTCACCGCATGCTGCCCCGCCTGTCACGAACCGCTGGAGCCGCGGAGCCGGGGGCACTTCCAGGGCCCATTTCCAGGGCCCATTTTCAGGGCTAATTAGGGCGACACTACTGGTACCTGCCAGGGGCAACTGCATTCCGATGACGTCCCGCAGCTGACGACGTTCCTGATGCGCCTCCTCCTCGCATGCTTCATTCCCTCCCCCTTCGTGACACGTAACGCTCGCACGCTTCCCCTCTTTCGTGGCACAGACTCATACGCGCTCGCACAACGTACGGCTCAGGACACAGTCACGGCTTTCACGCCAGAGAGGACACGACACTCCTCGCCCGGATGCCTGCCTCGACCGATCGATCCCCGTCCGGCTGCGTCGCGCAGCGCATAGCATAACGATACCGATACGACAGCCTCAGCCTCCCTACCCATGTGGCCCCTTTCGTCGGCGGACTGCGGCGGCGCCGACGGCTGCGCCGCGCAGGACCCCGGCGCCGTGACGGCGGGGACGCTGCTCGCCGTGGTGCCCTTTGCGGCCGCCTTTGCGGCGACCAACGTGCTCGCGGTGCGGCACGTCTTCCCGCGCCTCAGCGCCGCGCACGACGAGGCCGAGGCGCGCGACGGCGAGGACCACGTGCTGCCGCCGGGGGCGCCCGCGGCTCTGCGCCAGGCGCACGCCGAGCACGGGGCCAAGAGCT
>JALHCA010000508.1:0-18675 GCA_024340505.1 Tolypocladium nubicola
CCCCCCCCCGGCAGCCAACCAGCGCTCGTTTTAGGCTCGAGCCTTGTGGTCGGGCAGGGGTGCGCAGCAGCGGGTCGCGGCGGGCGGGATCCCTGTCGCCCGCTGCCCGCCCGTCGAAGCGCCAGGCGCTGGCTGCAGCTGCGAGGGGTGAGCCAGCGCCGTGGCGGGGGAGGGGTCGCCTGCGAAAAGCCACCACCCACCAGGCTTGTGAGTATAATCACCTACCACGCGTTCGCGATTGGGTTGTCTTTCCGTCGACCCAGCGCGGGCGGCGCGCTGCATGTCGGTGCCCTCGAGCGCGATGCACAATGCTGCGGTTTGGGCCTGCGCATCCTTTGTGTTTCATGGAGCGTCGCTGTCTGCTGGCTTCCTGGTTTGCTGATGCGCCGTGCATGCGACTGGAGCTTCCGGGTTGGGGGGTTCCATGTTCCATCAGTGGTTTGCTCCGCGGTCCGTGGTACCTCGTTCGACGCGGCGAAACGTAGCACACACAAGCCACGCTGGCTGTTGGCAGGTTGGCATGCCGCAGTTGTGCGGCAGCACCTACACGCCCCGAGGCAACGTCGCCGCGCGATATGGGCTAGAGAAGAGGCTGGCGACCACATGGAGTGCCACCGCCTACCTAGGCACATTCTCGCGGCAGGGCGTTTGTCTGTGCAACGCCTGTGTGTCAGAATGAGCGCTGCATTCTGCGCTGCGTCATTTTTGTTTCGCCTTGCTGCGCCTTTCGGCATCGCGTTGTGAGGCCAGACAATGCGTAGCCTCGATACAATGAACCGGCCCCTGTCGCTGAGATGTTATTCTGGAAGTTCGCGCGTGAAGAATGGATCGGCGCTAATGCAGGTGTGGCGGTGCACACCATCACCACCCCCAGCTTCCAACCTTAATGTCTTGGCGACTTGGCCCGGAAAATCGCCGATTCGGCCGGCTCGCTCTTGAGGTGCGATTCTGGTGAATTCCAAGAGACGCGCTCAGAGCCGCCTCTCCGTTCACTTTGTATCTTCCCACTTTTTCTTTGTGTCTTGGATTCCATTGATGGTAAACGAACCCGGTTGTGCTGCATGCCAACGTGTCAAACAAAGGTGAGATGAAACACGAAACGTCACCCAGAGTCGAAGACCTTGCGACCAGGCTGAGCCGCTCTCCGCAAAGTCGGAACCCAATGATAAACGGCGCAAAAATAGAAGTCCTGCAAATGTAGATAATGACGTGCCTCATCCAGAGATATAACGCCGTTATGCAAACCGTATTAATAGCCAGGTCGTTTGCCTTGTACCGTATGACCTTCGTCTCACGTGGGTGTCGGCTCCTGCCGTCTGCGTCAAAGTGGGGCCGCCAGCAGCACCCCGCCCCGCTTTCAAGATCTTTTCTTTGTCAGCCATCGTACCTTGTTCCCACGGTCTGACTGCGAAGCTCCCGCAAAACAAAGCCTCCATCTCCGTTTGCAGCCAACCTCGCCAGCATGGACCCGACACTTCTCATAGGCGACATCGTCGAGCGAGACTCCAGCGCAAAGAAGCCTGTGGAGTTTCCGGCCCCTCCCGCGTCATCCACGGGGTTCCCGCAGCACAAACGGCGATGGAAGACGTCGTCGGCATTCAAGCAGCAGAGGGCGGGCACCCTGTCCAGCGATGCCCCCATATCAGGATCCAGAAGAAGCGCAGAGGCGTCGGGGCCCTCGGGTCAGAGTGCTCAGCATCCACAGAGCTTTGAAGAAGCTGAAAGGAAGCGTATCGACTATGAGAACCAGCAAAAACTCTCTAGCATGTCGCCACAAGAGATCGCTCAAGCCCAAGACGACATCTTGGGCGGACTCAACCCTGCACTTATTAAACGGCTTCTCCAACGGGCGAACATAGATGAGCAGAATGGGCCGTCTCCATTCGACCCTCCACCCCCCGAGGAGCAAGAGAAGGCAGCGTCGCCGCCAGAGATCAAAATTGAGGATATCTCCTCCCCGCCTACTGCACAGCCAACGCCGAACGCAAAGGCCACGGGTACTGCAACTACCAAAAATATTGCTGCCAACTATGACGAGGACAAAGCGCCAGCGCAAATACCGCCCGACCTGTTCCCCATTGCCGACCTACCGAAGACTACGCACTTTCCCGTCCCCCCCGGCCTCCCAGACCTCGACCCATCTGACCCGAACTTTCTCGCGACGCTTCACGAGAAGTACTTTCCGAATCTACCTGCAGACCCGAGCAAGCTTGCTTGGATGGCGCCCGTGCCGAGCAAGGACAGTCCTGCAGACAAGGAGTCACCATACTATCCTCACCCTGAAATTGGCGTCGTGGCTCTGAGGTTCGACTTTCGAGGGAGATTTCTTTCACCAAGGGTCAGCCGCTCTTTGCCCTCTACCAAAGGACTCCATCACCACGGCGAAGCTCCCGAAGCTGCCGGGTATACCATTGCAGAGTTGGCTCGACTCGCGAGAAGCTCTGTCCCGGCCCAGCGGTGCATGGCATATCAGACACTGGGCAGAATTCTCTACCGTCTGGGGCAGGGTGAGTGGGGAAAGACGGAGGATGACCCAATCGCGACAGGTGTTTGGAGTTCGGTGAAACAGGGCAGAGTGCTGGAGAGCTTGATGGAGGCAGCCTCGGGCGAAGGTGGACACAGGGGCAGTCGAGCCTATGCCACGGAGGCGTTGTGGCTCTTTGAAAAGGGCGGATGGAAAGAGACGTACAAGGGGCGGTGATCGTTGCTTCAGGCTGATTGCGACACCCCGTGCGCAATGAGGTGGTAGCACGCGGCGCTCTGCGGAGCCCCAATGCAAGGAACAGAGTTTACGGGACTTGGGTGGCTACAAGAGATGCACTCTCTCAGCACCATGCGTAAGTGGGGATAACGCTCTCCTGGATCGCATACAGTCGATGTACGCCGCGAACCTGCGGATGCTAGAGGAGCTGTTAGCATCGGGTCCGTAGATTAAGCATCATGACGACAAAGTGCCTGCTGGTGATGCAGGGGCGTGCTCGAGCCTGTCTCGTGATACATATCTTGTTTCCAATTTGTGGAAACGGCTATGATAAGACTGTGGTGAAAGAATAGAAAAGCATATGGGAGCGCTTGATGGTCCGAAAAGCCGAATGAGCGGACAAAGCCTGGTTGCCCGTGTTGGGTGCTGCCTCGTACTGGGTTCTGTCGGGGTCGGACACGCAAGCAGCACGCGTGTGCAGCGCAAGGGATCGATTGACCCGCGACAAGCGGCCTGGTGGGCTGCAGTCGTCCGTTTGCATCGAGCAATTTGCCGATGCAACCCTCCCTTGCGAATCCATCACTAACACCATTGCAGTCGTAGCCAGGGCGGCATGTGATGGTCAGCAACAATGCCGACGCCGCCAACGGCAGTCCCGTGGCGCAACGCCGTGGCCACCGCCCGGGGCCCAATGCAGGGCCGCTGTGATTGGCCGAGGACGGGGTGCGTGACGGGCGTGTTCTCGGGCCTCAATCAGACTCAAGGCCATCCGTCCACGGGATGGAAGAGCCAACCAGTCGAGCCAGTCAGCCAGTCAAGCCAGTGCCAACAATCAGCCTGTGAGGTGAGGCGCCCAGTCGTTGGTTTTAGTGGGCGGGCTGCCGGCCTAAGGCTGAGGCGGTGGATCGATCCCTGTGCGGGCGCTGGACGTGGATTGGACTGGGGGAAGCCAGAAAAGGGAAGGAAAAAATAGCACGTCCATTGAAAATTGCAGCATCCATCCCGCCCACACTCGGTTCCCCTTCTTTCTTCTCCATCCCAGCCCGACAACACAACGGCACCGCCGCCGAAGCCGCCAATTCCCCCCTTCCCCCCTTCCTGGGTGCTCGCCGTTTCTTCCCTTGGGCCCTCTTCTCTCTGCAACTTGTTCTTCCGACCCCTTCTCTCAGCAGTGCGTGCCGACCTCGCTGTCCGCGCCGTCGCCTCCTGATCCCACCCAGCTCGCTGCATTCACAGACCGCCTCCTGCGCGACGCTCATCCGACCGCCGAAGGACGACGAGACAGATACAACGTCCGTCTCCCTTCCGCTAGCTGCCGTGCTAGCTAGCCTTTCGCCGTCGACCTTTGCTCGCCAAAGCCGGCGATCCTGCGTGCCGATCACCGGGAGAGAGAAACCTGCGTCAACGAACCCTCAAGAACATTGCAATACCGACCCTTCCAAGCCGCCCAGGCCGACTGCAAGACCCCCGAGACACTGTGACTTTGACTAGCCATGGCGTCTCCGTTGCAGTTCACGTACCGAACCCAGAAGACCATCGGTCTCTTCGATGCCGCCCCGGTCTACGAGCCCCTCGCCGGGTTCGCCAAACCCGAGGGAAACCTGCGGTGCAGCGCCTACTCGCCCTGCGGCCGCTTCTTCGGCTGGGCGTCGGCCGAGTCAGTGACCGTCGTCGACGCCTCTACGGGCCTTCAGGTCCTCAACCTGCCCCTCCTCAACGTCTACGAGCTCGGCTTCTCGCCTCTCGGCACTTTTGTCATCACCTGGGAGCGCCCTTCCAAGGACGAGGCCGGCGATGCGACCAAGAACCTCAAGGTCTGGCGCACGGTAGAGGAGGGCGTCGCGGGGGGCGACAAGCAACCCCTCGGCCGCTTCGTCCAGAAGCAGCAGGGAGGCTGGAATCTCCAGTACACGGCTGACGAAAAGTACTGTGCTCGCCTCGTCACCAACGAGGTGCAGTTCCACGAGAGCCACGACCTCATCACCGTCTGGAACAAGCTACGCGTTGAAGGCGCCGCCAATTTCGCCCTGGCGCCGGGGAGCCAGAACCACGCCGTGGCTGTTTTCGTGCCGGAGCGCAAGGTACATTGATCCCTAGCATTCCCCGGCTTCACGACCGCCGGGCTAACATTTCCTCTCAGGGTCAACCGGCTGTGATCAAGGTCTACAACGTGCCCATGTTCCAGAACCCCATCTCTCAGAAGACCTTCTTCAAGGGCGACAAGGTTCAGATGAAGTGGAACAAGCGCGGCTCCAGCATCCTGGTGCTGGCTCAGACCGACGTCGACAGGTCTGGCAAGAGCTATTACGGAGAAACGACGCTGTATTTGCTCAGCACCAACGGCGCCTTTGATGCTCGCGTGACCCTCGACAAGGAAGGGCCCATCCATGACGTGTCCTGGTCCGACAACTCCCGCGAGTTCGGTGTTGTCTACGGCTACATGCCAGCCAAGGCAACCATCTTCAACGACCGCGCCGTTGCCAAGCATTCGTTCCCGCTCGCTCCGCGCAACACCATCACCTTTTCGCCCAGCGGCCGTTTTGTACTCGTCGCCGGCTTTGGCAACCTTGCCGGGCAGGTCGACGTGTACGACCTGGAGAAGGACTACCGCAAGGTCTGCACTATTGAGAGCGGCAACCCCAGCGTGTGCGAATGGAGCCCCGACAGTCGATACCTCATGACGGCGACGACTTCGCCTCGGCTGCGTGTCGACAACGGCGTGAAGCTGTGGCACGTGGGCGGTAGCATCATGTACAACGAAGATATGATCGAGCTGTACAATGTCATGTGGCGTCCCGCAGCCCCTGAGAACGTGGCCGGCGGCGACCCGCTCAGCCCCGTGCCTCCTCCTCACGCATCCGCTACCGAGTATCTGGGGACCGTCAAGACGCCGAGCAAGCCTGCGGGCGCTTATCGCCCCCCTGGCGCGCGTGGCTTGGCCACGCCGTTGCACTTCAAGCGAGAGGACGAGGGCGGCGCTGCCCACGTTGTGAGCAACGGGACGCAGAACGTGGGGCCCAATGGCTTTGGACGGCCCCGACGTGGTGTCCCCGGAGCAGAACCGGCCGAGGGATCACCCGGGCAGGGGAGGACCGTGCCCGGCGCTGAGCCGGCCGACAACGACGGCGCGTCCAAGAAGAACAAGAAGAAGCGCGGCAAGAAGGGCAATCAAGAAGGACGGCCCGAGGCTGACGGCGGAGCCAGCCTGGCGCCCCCGCGTCACGAGCATGGTGCTGGCTCTGGGGGTGAGGGCCGTAGCCCCGAACGCCGAGGCCCTCCAAATGGCGGCAGCAACCTCAACGGCAATGCCCGGGACTTCCGGAGCCGATCGAGGAACGACGGAGTCAGCCGCAGCCGCAGCAACACTAATCACGGCCCGCGCGCAAGTGCTGGCGCCCAAGGCGGCGTACCACCGCAGCAGGCTGCCGCTGGCGACGGTGCCGCCGCTGATGCCGACGGTTCACAGAACCCAAACGCCAAGAAGGTCCGCAGCCTTCAGAAGAAGATTCGCGCGATTGAGGATCTGGAGATGCGTCTGGCTGGGGGAGAGAAGCTCGAGGATACCCAGCTCAAGAAAATCCACACCAAGTCGGCTGTGTTGAAGGAGCTGGAGACGCTGGAGAAGGAATAACGGAAACGGTTACGTGCCAAAAGCGGGAACTTGGGGCTCGTGGAACCACGAACCTGGTTGTGTACAACAACGCCGGGCATGGCTGGATATGATGAGATTTTGGGGTTCATAGACAGGGCCGAGCAGACTGACGGGAACGATGCTCATCACGAACGCTGCCAACCGAGCTTCTTGGACATGATGTGGAATGTGACGGAGGAACTGGCAGCATATAAAGACGTTGATCTGATGTTGGCCAGCCGCCGTCGAGGCTCGGGCTAGAGTCTTCGAGTCGAGTTGGCAGAGCAAACTGCCTGTGTTGGCAAGATGAGAGAAGCGCACCCTGGCTGTTGGAGGCAGGCTATAAATAGAACAAAAGCGTCCAAACTGGTATGTCCCAACTACTCCTCGGGTTTCTGGCGAATGTCAAGTCAGTCCAGCAGTTCCAACACGTGGACTGCCGTGTGTGCGGGTCAAACAAACCGTACCGGGGCTGTGAAGTGCGTTTCCAACCTGAAAGCCGACGGAATCCGTCGAGTGTTCCAACAAGCAGGGCGATCATGATATACCCACCCATCAACAAGCGCTCTTCATTGACCACCGCCAGTGACATCACCACTCGTCGTCATCCACATCAGCAAACCCCCGGCCTCCCCGCACGAAATCCTCCATTTCCAGGAGGTGCAGCTCCATGATGACACGGAGCACCCACCCACCCGAGGACCAGGGCGCCCACCCGGTAGACGAGCACGCCGGTGGCGACGAGGGCCACGTCGAGTGCGGCACCGGCGACGAGGCGCAGCGCGGCGACGGCGGCGACGGCGTGATGGTGCACGAGGACGGTGCAGAGGAGCAGCGTGAGAGCCTTTTCGGCGACGATGTCGGCGCGCGAGGCCGCGGGCGTGAGCTTCAGGAGGACGAGCAGGCCGAGGGGCGTGGCGGCGTGGGCGAGGAGGATGATGTTCATGGCCACCGCGTCGTCGGATACTGTGAGGGTGCGACGCTGGGGAGACAGACGAGGACGACAAGGTTGATGACGGGAAAGAGAAAATTCCGCGTCAGAGTTTCGGGACAGTGTTTTGTTGTGCCTAGGTAGCGTGTAGGCGGAACTTTATTGAGGCAGGATGGGTATCATCTATGAAAATGGGCGTCGACATGGCCACGCCAAGCAGGGCAAAGTTGCCGTTAAACAGCGCCGGACGGTTCGGTGCTCTGCTGCTCGCTGTCTGGTCCACCGATCAGTACGGGAGCTTGCTTGCGAGAGTCGCCGGCCACGCGCCGCCGCCGCTCGTCCCGGAGCGCGCAACTCTCGCGCGGTTCCTCGACGCCCCTCTCCTGCGGCTGTGGCTCGACCGCGCCGCCCTCCCGCCGGGCGCGCCCGCGCGCTCGCAGCTCGTGCTCGAAGACGTAGTACCGCCACCCCTTGGTAGACAGCTCGCCGACGGCCACGCCGAGGAGCACGACGGCCGTCGTCTGGCCAAAGTCCCAGCCGTTCTCGCTGGCATCGCCCTCGAGCAGGCCCTGGTTCGCGGAGCGCAGCGCGACGGCCATGTACAGGTGCACGGGGAACTGCAGGAACGCGGAGACGAGCACCCAGCGGCGGCGGCGGGCGCCGAGGAAGATGGCGCCGGCCATGGTGCTGAGCATCCAGGCGGCGGTGACGGCCACGTACACGATGTCGGCCGTCGGGTGGCTCGTGTCGGCGACGGCGACGAGCCGCGCGTGGTAGCAGCGCCCGGGCTCCGCGTCGGGCGCCCACGCGCTCAGCTGGACGCACAGCAGGATCGTCAGGGCGAGGAACATGGCCGCGAAGAGGTAGCTGGCGCGGTGCCGGGCCGTGAAGTAGGTCAGGCGCCTGCGGGCGCTGAAGCGGCCGCCTCGGGCGCGGGACCCGTGGAGCCTGTAGGTGCAAAAGGTCCAGCAGACCATGGCGGCCGCGTTGGAGACGCTGGTGAGGCGTCGCGTCAGCAGGGCCGCACCGGACCGGCTCGACGGACCCGAGGGCGGCGCGCTTACCCGACGAAGCTGACAATGTCGAAGACGAGGCGCAGATGGTACAGGTCGACGGTCGCCGCCGAGGCAAACGCCGTGATCATGTACGAGCCCCCGAGGACCATCTGGATGTCGTTGCCGATCATGAGGATGTCCGACACGAACTCGAGCCGCTTGCGCTCGATCTGGTGCTCGACCGTGCCCTCCTCGTGGTGCAGGTCGAGGTCGCCGCGCCGGGACATGAGAAAGGCCCAGCCGGCGAGGAGGAGAGAGATGGCCGCCTGCCCGACGAAGCCGACGAGGATCTGTCGCGTGCGCCGTCAGTCGTCAGTCTTCAGTCGCCTCGTCGTATGACACGGAGCGCGCGCGCCTCACCCCGATGCCGGCAATGTCTGCCATGCCCTCCCCCACGAGCTCGCACTCCGTCGTGTGCTCTGCGCCCTCCATTTCGTGCTGCCGGTGTCAAGCGACGACGACGGGGAGAGGCGAGACGGATGGGTGCCGGGAGCAGACGTCATCGTAGGGCTGAACGGGTCCCGGGTGCGCCCAGCAGCCTCCTCTATTCCCACCACTACTCCGTAGATGTCAGCCGCCCGCGCTGTTGGGCGCCGTACGGCATGACCGACATATCTCGGGCCCAGGGAATGACAGCACCGGCGTCTGACGACTGGCTTCCTACGCGTGGAGTCGAGGTGAGACGCGTAGCGCAGCTCGGTCGTTGAAGCAAAGGCGCGGTTGGTTGCATCAACATTGGGCGGCGAAGAAAAAATAGTACTCGGCGGCACGCAGATTACAGCGGCATGACAATGTTCCAGAAGACAGCGGTTGAATACACCTGCCTAAGAAGATGCCGTCCTTCTTGACGCCTCCTGCTTCCATCAATCTCACGGAAAGCACACAGCGGCTATGAGACACACGCATGTCAGGCCTCCCTGGAGCACTCCCAGTAAATGTGTTCACGGATCCCCCACTCACAGCTGATCCACCAGCAGCTGAACAATCTGACAATGAAACAATCGAACAGTTCATTTGTTCTTTGTTCTCTGTTCTCGCAGTGGCCACCCTCCACACAAAACTCATCAATGGGCGTCATCGCGCCACCCGAACCCCATCCGCCCACCTAGCCCCGTATAAGACAAAATAGCGCATTAGGTTTTCAACAATTGCACTGAGGATTCGGTGCCCGGTTAGCTCAATCGGTAGAGCGTGAGACTCTTACGAGTACACGAAATCTCAAGGTTGCGGGTTCGACCCCCGCATCGGGCTATTCCTATACAATTTCGATTTGAGATACTTTTTTTGCCATTTTCGATGATTTGTGTCATCGCTGGTTTACTTTTTTGCCGAGTGGGTAAAAAACACGAGCCCTCCGCCCTGTGCTTTTGCTGGCAGACGCGAGCTGCTACCCTGCACCTCACAGTTCAAGAAAGAAATGCTTTCTTAGACAACCACTATTAATTATTTAATTATCTAAACTGTAACATGTCGTGAATGTGAAATCACAGAAGTAAAGTTAAAGTTTGTATTTTCCTGCTGACGCTGTGAATGAACTAAATTATAGCCGTGGAGAGTTGCTGTACCGTGTATTGCCACAACATTACTGTCCACCATGACACTGTCACATCTCCGACTCGGACGTTAAATTGACCGTCGTCGCAACACCCTTCTTTTCTCCTTCAGCTTGATCGTTTCGCGACTTCTCGTCCTCAGCATTGCCGCTCGCCTCCAATTGCTGGCGGCGTTCTATCCTGGCCTTGTTCCTCTCAATCCTCGCCTTGTTCTTGGCTCTTTTTGCATCCATCATCTCCTGATCTTCGCGGAGCTGTCGGATCACTCTGCTCTTGGCCCGGATCCTGGCGCCGTACCTCCAGAAGATGAAGGGAATCGGGATGGTAATCACCTCGAGCAAGCCCAGCAATGTTCCCGCCCACTGCGGCGACAGGGTCTCGTACATCTTGGGTCCGGCCAAGGGCAGCGTGCCGCCAAACACGCTCCGGATGACGGCGTTGCCCGCGAGGGCGCTGGCGGCGTAGATGCCGTACGCGCCAGCGAGGTAGTTGGATCCATAAATGAAGCTGAGGGTGTTGCCGAAGCCGAACGGAATGCCGAATGCGATCGGTGCGGCCCAGTGGATGGTCGTGGGCAGACACGTCCACGAGAAGCCGAGCTGGCCGACGCTCGCGGATATCGCGCCGAGGCCCATGACGAGCGCCTGGGATTCGGGCAGCACTTTGCCCGTCTCGGGGTCGCGGGGCTGCGCGTTGATGAGGCGTCGGAGAAGGGGTTCCAGGAAGATTGCCGACAGCGTGCCGATTCCGATGCCCACAAACGCGAGACCGCTGATCCCGGGGCCCCAGCCCCTGTTTTGAGAGAAGACGATGGGATATGCCACGAAGCACAGGTACAGGATGCCATACACGATGGAGATCCTAACCACGCCGTCAGCACGTGTCTTTCACAGGACCAAGGGAACGGGGGACGAACCAGATGTTCATGAACCACAGTATTGGCTCCGTGGAGAACAGGATGAAGGGGCGGCTCAGATTCACCTTGAGCAGGTGCAAGGTCGACACCCTCTGGTCGTACTGGCACCAATACCTAGGATCGTCCATCTGCTTCCGAAGCCGCGCAGCCTTGCGCTTCAAGATGGCCGGGGCATACGTCTCCTTGACCGTCAGCATCAGGGCGAGGGTCAGGCCGCCCATCATCAAGACGATCCAGTTTGCCCATCTCCAGCCCAGATACTGGTACACGAAGCCGCCGATGATGGGCCCGGTCACGGGGCCGTAGAGCGGGGCGACCCCGAAGAGCGACATGCTCCGGGCGAGATAGTCTGGGTTGGAAACGTCCACGACGCTGCCGGGGGCGTTGGAGATCATAACGGCGCCGAAGAAGGCACTTGGTGTCTGGTCAGCCGGCACGTGCGACAGAGGCCAGAGGGGGAACACGCACCCGAAGAACCGCACGACGATGATGGCGGTCAGAGACTGGGCGAGGCCGCACGGGATGATGAGAAGAGCCCATATGCTCAGGCACACGAGGTAGACAATCTGGCGCCCGTACAGCTCGCTCAACGGCGCCACGACCAAGCTGCCCGCGGCCAGCCCCAGCAGATAGGTCGTCATGCCCAGCGTCACGATTGTCGTCGTCGACCCAAACTCCTCAATCAGGCCGGGCGTCGACGAGGTGTAGCTGGTGCTGTACATGGTGGCGACCCACGTCGCAAACGACACGACAAAGATGCACCAGCAGCGGTACCACAGCGGCCAGTACTTTGGGTTCTCCGGGTCCCTGTCCTCGAACATGACCTCGAACTCTGGCGGACGCGAGGCAACGCTGGCGATGCTGGTGCCGGTCCTGGTGAAAGTAATGGGCTCGCGCGCCATGCGCTCCGCCTCGGTCTCGACGTCGGACGTCACGGCGTGCTCCAGGACGTGGTATGCATCCTCGACGTCAAGCCGCTGGGCTGCGCTGGAGCGCTGGCTGTGGCTCGTCCTGGTTCTCTTGATCGCTTCGAACCTCGGGGACTCCTCGCCGGAGGAAGAGCAGGTGGTCTCACCGCCGGGGCTGGTCGGCGGCACCGGCGCCTTGTCTGGGGCCTGCGCCATGGCCGATTCGCGCAGCGGCTTACGGGATGCGTCGGGGCACGAGGGGTTGCTCGCGTGAAAGCCCGCTCTGTCTGCCGCAGCGGCGGCGAGAGCCTGGCGTCATCTGCTCAAAGATTGAGGATGAATGATCACGATTCAGGCAACAGCAGACCAGAAAGGGCTATGGCATGAAGGCCAATGGAGCTGATTAATGGCCCTTGCCCTCCCCCCTCGAGGCGACGGATTGGAACGGACATAGCGCGGAGTGGAGAGTCCACGACGGGGACGGAACCAGGGCCGCATGATTGACCCGAGCAGCGCCACGCGGACCCCGACTCGGCCTACGAAGTACGGTTGCAGAGGACGGGAGCGGCCTGCCCCAGGTGGACTTGGTGGCTCAGTGCCTGCGCTCTCTCTGGGGTCTCGCCCAGCACAGAGGGAGACTTGGTCGCCCGCCGAGTTCAAGAGGGCCACAAGACGCAGTCGAACCATCGCCAGCTCGCTTGCGCGACCGCGGAGAAAAAGCTCGTTTCATTCGCTCCAGTTTTGCAGAACGCCCAAGTGGGTCAGACCGTTTCCGACCGAGGCTTGCGAGGCTTGCGGTGGACGTGGGGGGCCGAGCCCATTTTGCTCGTGGGCGCCGGCTCGATGGCCTTGATGCTGGCATATTCCCGGTTCTGCAGGGTTGGCCGGCTGTGCTCGCAGCCTGCGTGATCTCGACGCAGCGCCGCAGCGGCGTGTCGAGAACGGCTCCGCGAAAATTGCCGCGGGCTCGGAGGCTCCGCGGGATCGCGCCCGGGTGGGGCCCGATTCGGCCGAGTCTTGGGGCCCCGCTATCGGAGTCCGGAGCCGGCGCCTCACTGCGGCTGCCTCTACGACTACGCGACGGCGAGGCACGGAGCCGGCAGGGGCGGTGACCACGCCTTTGGAAACGCTTGAACGAGTGCGAGTCGTTGGAAGAACCATTCGTTGTGTCGTCTGAGCGCGGGCGGAGCAGGATTCAACGCTCGACGCGTCTGCCTCGACGTCGATACGCAGGCTTAGTGGCTCGCATCACCACCGACGAGCGTTCTGCAAATGCATTCTGGCCTCTGCCGCGGTCGTACGGCTCCTTTCGCCGTTGTCAGCCACATCCATCGTCTGCAAGAACTATTCCCAAATCGGTCGGCACAATGTGCTCGTCGGGCTTCCCCAGAACACGCTCCTTCCCGCCACGCCGTTCCTTGGCGGACGCCATCGCAGTAGATGCCAAGCCGCCAGCGATCGGTGTCGCGATGCTTCCCGGCTGGGTGGTGTCTAGGTTGCTGAAGACGTCGAAGGAGAGCCAGTGCTGCGTGAAATTCTGCTCGAGTGCCGTGATGTCGAGGCTGGCTGAGTGTCGGCTGCGCTCTCAACGAAGGTGGCCAGGCTCCAGCGTCGGCTCGACCGAACCGGCAAATATAGCGATAAATTGCACCACTGGAGGATGCTTGACGTGAGCGCGGTGACGAAGGGCTTACGATGCCTCAAAAGGACACGGATTTAGTGGACTGATACCAGACCATACTTCAGTCACACCCAGCCCCAGATTTGGCATTGTAATTCGATCCAATCCACCGAGGTGTAGTGTTTTTCAGCAACGAGGCTACCGCAATGGCCTTCCTGGACCGCACAGTCATAGAACGCACCGGCAGCATGAGGTGTGGTGAGAGGTCGGGCATGGGCCCGCTGGACAGTTGAACGGTCACTCCTGGAGCAAGCAACTTTATGAGTGTGAAGCGGCTCATCTTGTCTGGATCGCCACGTTGAACTCGTCCTCTCTGGCTGCGGGCAACCATTGTATACTGATACAAGTCATTCACTATGCAAGTTACAGCTGGCTGGCAGCGTCGAGAACACCCCGACAACGTTGAAGAGCGAGGAAGCATGAAAACTTGCATTGCAGGGATGAGCATGACTTGCCTGGCGACCGACCTTGAATTCAGTGATTTACGATTCTAAAAATTGTACATGCCCGCATACTGATCATAGGGGGCTCTCACGCTCTAGCAGGAACAATGCCCACCGTTTCAAATCGGTCTAGGAGTTCTGCTGCTCGAGCTGACGTACCTTACACGGTCGGCTACAGAATACACAACAGAAAGCACATACACCGCCGCAGCCCCGGCGCTCCGGTCCGGGGACGGCCGTTAAGGGCGGCATTTCTTGAGCCCCTGGCTCGACGTTGAGCTCGACTCTTCAGGGCTGACTCCATACGACGGAGAAGTAGACCACACCTGGCCCGACTCATACGACGGAGAAGTAGACCATGCCTGGCCCGACTCCATACGACGGAGAAGCATGCCACGCCTGGCGCAGACTCCGAAGCCGACGAGGGCGCCGCGACAGGAGCAGGAAACCGTGCGATCAGCATCGCCTCTTCCCGATTGATGGAAGGCCGCTCATCTCCCTGAAGTGGTCTTGGCTGCCGAGGTGTCCCTGGGCGACCTGGTTGCTTTTATAGTGCTGAGATGTGGCAAATGCCGATTCTCCGTGCTACCGCGCGCCAGCCGGGTGCTACCCGATGGAGACTGAAGTGGCATATGTTCTGCGAACCTTGATTGCCCCAAACCCACTGGTAGCTTCGTCAGAGTTCGCTGGCAGGCCGGGGTGTCGCGGTCTCTGAACACGGCGCTGGGGAGAGCGAGGAGAAGGGTGCGGCAATGATGGACCATGCGTACAGCGGGAGGAACGGCAGTGCCGCTGGCAGGTGCGAGTTGTCTTTGAGAACCCAAACGACTGCAGGGTTCTGGATCTGCCATGATGGCGGAAATCGGGACGCATAAACGAGACTTTGGCAAGGTTCGCGAGTTGAGACTGGGCTGAAGTGAGAGCTTTCATCGTCGATAGAACAGCCGGCGTCTGCTCGAGGCGCATCAGATATGCCGTTCAAGACGATCCTCGAGCAGCGCACAACCCCATGCAGCCTGGCCGCTTCTTGCCGTCATCTGTGGTCCATTGCCGGCCAGGTCCATGCAACTTGACGCCTGAGTCTCAGTCAGGAAACGCAAGTGATGGTTCCTCCATGGCTGTATGGCCGGAGACAGACACGAAGCTCCTTGTCTAGTAAATGTATAGCACTACTAGTGTTCTCTTAGAAGCTTCGGGCCGCTGTCGCATTCCATAGCATTTGAAGCAGACAAACGATAGCCGCACCAATCGAGACGTTCAACTCTCACTCCCATGCCGACTTGTATCAATCCTGTAGTGCGCTCTGCTAGGCGGGCGGAGAGATGGAGCGGTGTGACTACCTGCTGGCCGCATTGTTGCAGAAGATGGCGTCGCGCCCGTGTCTACATCCAATATCGACGACCAAGCACCGGCAGCCTCGGTCCCAGAAAGAGGCGGTATGCTCGCGAATGCGGATGCGGGTGGCAATGGCACCCAGCCATCGTGGCCGAGCTCTGCCAGCTCTTTCGCCCGTGCTTACGACGCCGAGAATCCTCGTCGTCTGGCAAAGACCCTGTGCCTGGCGCGAGGGAGCGAGCAATCGCTTCATGCCACTTACCAGTTGTAAAGCAGTCGTGTTGCCAGTTGCTGAAAACACCGCTCGAGATCCTCGCCAGTTTGCAGTGTCCCAACCGCAGGTGTTCGTGGGCGTGGCTTCAGTCAGCTGGCCCGGCAGGCAGTGACGGTTGATTGAAGCCGTGCTTGACCTTGACAGTCTTCGACACGCAACTAATAGTAGCCGTCGTTGCTTCCGCCGGGAGGCTCGACGGTCTCACACCGCCGCCAAGATACTTGGAACGAGGTATTCCTGCGAGACACCAGCAAGGGCGCCTTCGGTGAGACACGTGTTGCATGTCGCTGCCAGATCCCGGGTCTCGGCGAAAGCGGTCAACCTCCGATATCCCATTGTGGTACCGGCCGACGGCCCAGGCCCAGGGAGGCTTCATCAGCGCTCAGAGCCGGCGTGTCTTTCGGCTCGGCTGAATTGTCATTTCGAATTGCGGCCGCTGCGGCCATGTCCACAGTACCCTCACAGCCCTGCATTCACTGCTCTGGTGGGGATATGTAGGAGACAATCAGCCGCAACATGTAATATGCCTCATCTTGCCGGCCAGTACTCGTACCTACCTAGTACCTACATATGACCTTGTTGGTCCACCGCAATTCCTTCCACCGGGCGGCATCGGTGCCAGAGCTCGAGGAGGTCACGTCTTCGCACTGACAAGTTCTGCCGGCGTTTTGGCGTGACAAGCCTTGCCTGTTTTCCGATGTGAAGGTCAGAGTTTTCCATATTAGCCTCTACCCACCGAGCCGGCTAACGGCCGTCCCCGTCGTGTAAGCTGTCAAAAGAACACTGTGGGTTCCGTTGTCTTGGTACGGACTACGGAGTATTACACCGTACCTCGCTGCGACCCGGGTCCGCCTTGTCGCGACGTGGGGAGGAGGATCCATCCACCGGAGCTACCTCCGGTGACCACGCACAGCCTGGGCACCCGCCCGGCGCCCGCTGTGGTTTCTTGCAGACGCAGACGTGGGACCACGTTGTGTGGCTGCAGCCTGCGCGTGTTGTGGGACACACGGGAGTTTGCGTGCTCCTGTGCGACCCGTGGTTCTGTGCAACGTCTGGCTTTAAGTGTCCGTGAGAGCCGTTGATGAATACGACTCCACAAGCGTTGCCCAAAGCCGCCAATCGAGGAACAAAGGCTCCACGTCAGCCAGCTGCGGGCGAGCCGAGCTAAGGCTCATGTAGGTGATGCTGGGGCTTGTGTTTCAGCCTTCCCGAGGCGCGATGCAAGACGTCGCCAGAGATTCCATTGAAGGATGCGCCGTACCCTTGGGCCAACCTCGTACCGGGAACGGGCTCAGGAACGGGCTCAAGTCTCAGGTCCTTGGACATACCGATCAGGAAAGTCACAGCCTGCGATAGCAGCAACCCGTACCCAGCCAACCAGGGCGTTTTCCTGTTTAGCGTATGCTTGTTCCGAGAGACTATGGCGAAGCCAGAAGCGGTTCCCAATGAGAAAGGTAGGAATCCTCGGCGGGACTTGTGGAATGCCCTTTGCGGTTTCGATGCGGGTGGAATTGTGACCACATCACGCAATTTTTGGCGTACCAGAAAGCCGACAGCTTTGCGCTGCCGAGTTCTGCTAATGTGAGCATGTCAGTATCTCTCAGCTTACATCTCATACTTGCCAAGATGGTTCTCCGAAACTACGAGTTCTCGTACATGTATGCTCCACATCTGGGGTTATCGATTGTCTGCTATCCTTTGGGAAGCATCAAATGGCTTTTCCATCGCCTGTCCGTTTCCGCCAATCCCAACGACACACCCTGGTGTACGGTAGGGAGCAGCTCGGTAGACGGGATCGAGTATTTCTCCGCCCAATTGCATGAATTGGGGCGGCATGTATGGAGTAGTCCGTACTCCGTACGTCTGCCCACAGCCCGCCGCTGGTGACAGCGGGCTCTTCCTAAACGGGGCCGCCCACGGCACGAGGCAGCTCGTGCCGGGGCTGGTTGGGGTAGAGTGTGGAGATTGCACAGACTGCGACAGGGGCCGGTGGCTCGGTTGTGGCAAAATGGTCGCATGTGAGAGCGAGGTCGACGCCAGCAGTTCTCCTCTTGACAAGCACGCAGCCCCATCGTCACTCGCAACTCTGTCCGGAGTGGGGAGGAGAGGGGAGGGGAGGAGAGGGATGCCAGATGCAGGGACGGGGCGGAATCGGCGGGATCGGCCAGGGGGAGGAAGCGCACGGTCGGGAGGCGGAAGAGATGTCACTAGCCACACTTCGATCTCCTCTCTTTGGCAGAGTCGGTCTGGACAATTCCATGACAGGGTGGGAGAATATCGAGCAACGACGATCCGCATTGTGGATGAGCAGAAGTTTCCCAAAAGGGCTGCCTCGGTGTTGATCTGATGTGGCGTTGTCACGTATTCGCCTCGCGCTAGGAGCGGCTGGCAACCATCATCGTGGAGAAACCAATAGCCGACTCGGCGGCGAAGCCGCAAGCCGGGCGCCGCGCTCCGAGGCTAGGCAAAGCCAGCTGCGGTACGAGAAGGCGAGGATGTGGTTCGTGAGCCGTGGGCTTCTTGGCCGCGCTGTGAACTCGACTGGCTCTTCATTTCGACTTCTTTCCGGAGCTCTTGGCTAGCTCCCAAGCTTTTCTCTCCGCGCGCGCAGGGGCCCTGTGTTCGCCAGCCAATCTGAATTTGGCCAGATGCAACGGGAAATCGTCTGATGGTGATGGGGATTGTGGGGAGCTCGTGCATTTCGGTTCGCTTCTGGATGGCATTTTCTGGTCGCCGACGGGGCTGCCGCCCAAATATAAACCAGAAGACGCGATTTGGCAACACTGCTGCAGCGGGCTGCGCGCCACCACCCACGGCGACACAGTACTCGTAGACGCCACCCCGGCAAAGCGCTGGGCTGGGTCTTCGGTGATGATGGTTCAAGGCGGGTGAGATATTAGTGGTACGAGTAGTCGTAGGGAAGGCCGGGCGCGGTGTGTAGCCGTGGTGACATTGTGACAAACAGGGTCCTTCGTGGGACTGTCATCCTGCAGCATGATAATGCCGACTGGTGGTCTTTGCTCGTGTCACCGCCGTCATGTTTGATATGCGAAAGGGTCTAACACATACATGATACGGCAGATGCACATACGAAGCACAGCGGCAGACATTGACCAGGCGGTTCGTATCCGACGGCGGTAGTCGTCAGCCAGCACAATATCGGCATCGTGCCGATCTGCGATTCCGTTTGCCGGGGACGGTTAAGAAGCGGCAATAGCGGTTGCGTCGCGCTGTGGCGAAAAAAAAA
>JALHCA010000509.1:0-12606 GCA_024340505.1 Tolypocladium nubicola
TGCTGCCCGCCGACGCGCCCCTCGCCGTCCGCCGCGCCCGCGACGCGTGCCTCGACGCCTGGAAGGGCGCCGCCGGCTGGGCGGGCTCGCCGGCGTGGAAGCAGTCGACCATCTCGCGGGAGGAGTACCAGGAAAAGGGTCCAGAGTATATCAAGGTGAGCGCCCGCCCTTGGCCCGGTTGCGGAGGTCAATGTCCATGCTAACTGTTCTCTCCAGGAGCACGACATGGGCAATTCGTACGCGTGATTTAGCTGGGGAACTAGGGAGTCTTGTGGAAAACGTCGTTTTTCGTGTACGGATATCGGTGGTATTGTCTCTTTCTGCTCTTCTCTGGTGCTAAATACAAGTATTCTCAACCCCGTCTCCATCGTCTCTCGTCATGACAACCGTCACGTGCAGCTGCCACACAGGCCAAGCCGGGGTCCCAGGGCTCGATTTAACTACCAGATGCTCTCACTGATGACAACACGTCCTCTACAAATATCATCGGCACGTCCAATCCCCTCTTCCTCTGGAATCAGGGTGCCCCAAGTGGCGCACTGCCCATCATCCCAGCCTCTGTCTGCGTCAAAGCCCCTTCGCAGAATTCAGGAGCCTTCTCCCGATATAAAACATGGAGCAAAACCGGAACGCCGCAGTAATCACCTTGAAAGGCAGCCCTGCTCAGTCAAAAGCACCTTCAACGCCGCTACACTGGGAACCAGGGGTTCGCCGTCGGAGTGCCCTACAACCGGGGGGCCCCTTCCTCCGCCTTGAGTTGCCTATTGATCTCCTCGGCCGTCCGCGTGTCTTCCTCGCCTCGGCCGGCATACGGCGACTGGTTCTCCGTCATCTGCTCCTGGGCGGCAAGTCCCGCCACGGCTTGAGCTACGGCCTCGAGGGGCGTCCCGGCACCAGGGTTGCTGGGCGTTTGCTCCGGGCCGCTGGCTGGAGGCGGCGGCGGCGGCGGAACCGTGGGCTGGGAGAGGTTGATGTTTGGCGGTGGCTGCGGGAACTCGCCCTGGACGTCGAGCAGTCTCGACTGCAGGTGGATTACGTACTCCCTGAGCGCGTAGTTTTCTGACTGCATGCCCTTGAACGTCTGTTCCATGTCGTTATACTCGCGCACCTGCTGCTCGAGTTTCTTGATATAGCCTTCTTTGCGCTGGCGGAACGCTCTCTGCGACGGCACCGATTAGCCGGAAGTTCTGTTGCACACTGAAT
Organism: Tolypocladium nubicola; assembly: GCA_024340505.1. NCBI lineage: Eukaryota > Fungi > Ascomycota > Sordariomycetes > Hypocreales > Ophiocordycipitaceae > Tolypocladium > Tolypocladium nubicola. Next base: position 1,204 of record JALHCA010000509.1, read on the forward strand.
AGACGGAAGGAGCTCAATTGACGGCGGGAGCCGGTCAAGACGTGCAGTTCCATCTTACCTGCGCTGCTCGGTTTTGCGCCGCGCGCTTGGACTGGGACAGCTCCCGTTTCGCTTTCCGGCCGTCCGGCGAGCCATCTAGGTCCATGGGCGAGGTCGACGGTGCGGGAGCTATGGACGCGCTCGGCGCAGGAGCCGGAGCCGAGCCGGGGCTGTGGCCCGAGGGGGGGGCCATGGGCATCATGTTCGGGGTGGGTGTGCCGTGGCTGCCAGGACCGCGGAGGTCAGGATGGATGTGCGCCTCGGCCTCCGGCTTGGTGGCTATGGCGCGAGCGGCGTCGTGTGAAGCGGCAGCCAGCTGGTCGTATCCATTCGCGGGACGCGACGAGGGCGAGTGAGACGAAGCGGGCCTCGTGTCGCGCGGGCCGGGGGCGGACGAGGGATGGGCGTCGTGGTTCTGCAAGAGCTCAAGCTGTGCGCGCAAGTGCTGCTCTGTTCAGGAGCGCAGAGGGTGTCAGCGACGGCGTCTCTCGGGGGCAATTGCAGGGAAGATGGCGGCGACGCGGCGGCGAAGGAGCAATTGGGCGGGGGGGAGGGATGGCGTCAGTCGCGGCAGCCGGCGTACATGAATGCGCGCGTCAAACGGCGGCTAGACGTGGCCCTCAGGGCGCCCACGCCAGATAGTAAGCGCCGTCGACGGGTGTAAACGAAGCCGTAGGCGAGCAACGGCGATGGCGACGGCGATGGACGGACCTGCGACAGCAGGTCGGGGCAGAGGCGGGGGAACGGGTACGGGGCTCAAAGCACAGCGACGCGACGTGCGACTAGCAGGCTCGCATCGCACGCTGACGGCAGTCCCAGAGACAAAGGAAGACGGATCGTATCGACTGACCTTGGTTGCTGGCGCCCGTCGTCTGCTGCATTGCTCGGGATTTCTGACTCAGCATCGAGGATGCGGAACGGGGATGACTACGCAAGAGTCGAGGCTGCTGACGTGAAGAAATGGAGGGAGACGAACGCGGGACGCCCAGGGTGGACACTTGTTTGTGACTCGCTGCGGCCGCGTGGGGCTGAGGCGCGTCTCGGAATGGCGATTATGTAATTATCGAGGCGGGAGGCGAGCCACCTGCGTTGGTTCCTGCTGGATCGGGCAGCGTGGCTGGTGCTGCTTCCCTTACCAGCGCCGAGGCAACTGCGGCAGGTGCTGCAACCTGCGGTCGGACCCCCGGCTGCCGTTTTCGCCGTCGTCGAACACGATGAGATAAGCACCGCCGGATAGTGAATTGGAGGTTCAGTCTGGACGGGCTCGAGGAGCGACTTTGGCTCGACGGCAGGGGCGGTTCTTCTCGAGAGGTGCTCTGATCGCGGAGGAGCGCAAGACGGGTTTGTCAGCAACGCGAAGCGCAGGAGTACAATGTCTAATAATCGGGGGCGCCATCCACGAGCGGGGCACGGGCTAACGCCTGCTCCGGGGAGCGACCTCACACCTCGAGCACGGCATCGCGAGACGAGCCCCAGCTCTTTGTCTCATGCTCGTCATATCGCCTACTCGTACTCGTACGTGCGAGCGCAGACGAAACCGTCTGCGCTTGGTCCGCCCGTCATTTAGTAACACGTTCCCCGTCGGCCCCGGCGCATGCAGCGTTATGTGATATGACGTGACACAGCACACATGCACCATGATAAGGGACGGCCAGCTCGGAGCATCCGGAGGGCCCCTCGTCGCGTGATTCGCTGTTGTTGGCCGGCGTGCTGGACTGCGGACTGCGGGCTTGTTTGCTGCAAGAGCTGTTCTGTGTTTGGCCGAACCGCTGACTGCGGCAGCGCCTCCCAAGGCCCTGGCTTACATGCAGCATTATCGAGAAATATGGAGCATCACAAAAGTTCATGGCCTACAGGCTCGACAACCTCACGTCCAACCCCCCCTACTCCTCCGCCGGCGGCACCCAAGGCGGCAGGCTCTTGAACAGCCTCCCTCCACGCCACACGTGCGTGATGTTATCCGGGTCCGTCAACACCGCAATGTCCGCCAGAGGGTCCGCCCTGACCGCGATCATGTCCGCGTCGTAGCCCTCCCTGAGCTGCCCGCTCAGCGGCGCCATGCCCCCCAGCGTCTCGGGCCCGTTGGCCGTCGCGCTCTCGATGGCCTGCAGCGGCGTCATGCCCAGCTCCACGGCGTGCGCCAGCTCGCGCGCGTTGTTGCCGTGCGACAGCCTCGACGCCGCGTCGCTGCTGACCATGTCGGTGCCCAGCGCGACCTTGACGCCCCGGCGGATGCACACGCGGTACGACTCGCGGGACCTGTCGACGAGCCCGAGCAGCTTGCGCCGGACCGGCGGCGGCAGCTGGTCCAGGTAGTCGCTGCTGAGCGTGCGCACGATGTGCTGCGTCGGCACGAAGAGCGCGCCCTGCTCGAGCATGAGGTCCGCCACCTCGTCGTCGATGTACATGCCGTGCTCGATGCTGCGCGCGCCGGCGCGCAGCGCGGCCATGACGCCCGCCTTGCCGATGGCGTGGGCGGCGACGGCGCGGCGGCTGCGCGCGGCCTCGTCGACGATGGCCTTGAGCTCCTCGTCGGAGAACTGGCGGTCCTCGGGGTCGTCGTTGAGGCTGAGCACGCCGCCGCTCGAGCAGACCTTGATGACGCGGGCGCCGCGCCGGACCATCTTCCGGACCGCCCTGACGCAGTCCTCGACGCCGTCGCAGACGCCGACCGGCGCGCCGCCGTGGTTCATGGCGTCCATGACCGTGGTGATGGGCACGCTGTGCTCGTCGCCGTGCCCGCCCGTGATGGACAGCGCCGCGACCGCCGAGTAGATGTTGGGCCCGATGAGCGGTCCGTCCTTGACGGCCGGCCACAGGTCGCCCGCGTATCCCCCAAGCTCACGCACCGACGTATATCCGGCCATGAGCGTGCGCTTCAGGTCGTCCACGGTGATGGCGCCGGCCAGGGCGCTGTGGCTCGGCAGGAACCCCGTCAGACCAGACACCGGGCTGACGACGTCCAGCCCCAGGAAGTGGACGTGGCAATCCCAAAGGCCGGGCATCAGCACGCGGACGTACGTCGGGCGGACGTCGCGATACTCGTACGGGCGGCTCAGGAACGAGCCCACCCACTCGATCTTGCCCGCGCGCATCGCCACGGCGCCATCCTGGATGGGTTCTCCGCGTCCGGGGATCAGCGTCTGCGCCCAGATGACGGAGACGGTGGACTTGTCGACGGGGGGCTCCACGTCGACGTGCGCCTGGGGGAGTTGTTGCCGCCAAATCGGGACACGCATGTTGAGGCTTGGCTGGGTCTAGGGTAGCTGGTGATGGTTCTGGCAAATGTGAGCGTTGCAACACAACTTGTCCAAGGACCTGATGGCAATGATAGACAAACTCAATGGATAGAACATGCGAGCATCTTTCGCTCCGACTGAACGCGGAGAAGCCCAGGACCTCCTTGAACGAGCCTGGCCGTCAGCTTAGAAGCGGGTACCGTTGCCGGGGCGGGACGCGTGGGTTCCTCTCCCGTCCGGGGTAGCTCCTCGAGCGGCTCTGAACCGAATGTCTGTCATTAGTCCCGGAAGTACCATCAGCCAATTGAGTTGTTGCGTTGCCAGTGTTTGCGTGTGGGGTCGTCGTTCCTCTTAGGTCAACAAGCCCAAGCTTCGTCTGACACCTGCATCTCGAGTCCTCCAACGACATCCAATGTCCCGCCTGCTCCGGTCGCGACTCATCCCATCATCGAGGCGGCACACGTCGACGATGCAGCCGCGCTTCGCCACCGGCACCGACGAGGCGACCGTCACGCCGGCGTTGACACCACTGCTGTCGACGTCGGGCGGCCGGTGGACGCTGGCGTCCGAGGGGCGAGCCCTCGAACGAAGCTTCAAGTTCAAGACGTTTGCCAAGACCTGGGTACTTCGCCTCGCCCCGTTGCGCGAGGCCTCGCTGATGGATATGCCGACGGGCACGCAGGACTTCATGACCGCCGTGTCTCTGCAATGCAAAGTCAAGAACCACCACCCGGAATGGTCCAACGTGCCTCTCGCCCGTTCCCGTCTCTGGCAGGCGTGCCCCCAGACTGACGCTCAGTAGGTATACAGCACGACGTTTATCCGCTGGACGACGCATAGCCCGCGGGGCCTGTCCGACACGGACGTCAGCATGGCAGCCGCCTGTGATGCCATCGCCAAGGATTTTGGGGAGCTGGAGCCCGAGCCGGCGAGTTGTGCGGCCAGGGACCTTGCTGACGAGGCGGCGGCCGCTGCGGGAGATTGTTGTACGCCGAAAAAGTGAGCTCGGTAAGGTCGTATTGTACAAGTATAATAAGGGCCGCTGTATAAACAATAAGTAGACTTGTATCTTCATATTCACTGCTAACGCTCATCCTAAAAGGTGCCTTGTTGCGGGTGAGTGGAATTCCTGCATTGTCTTCCTCTGCTACATATTTCTTAGAACAGTACGGGTATCACAATGCATGTTACAGTTGTGTTTTGAGCCAACAATCTTCGAGCAGCTCTTTCGCAGTGCTGCGATGTTCTGGCATCCATTGCATCATCTTCCTCATCAACTGCAAAAAATGCTCTTTGTCTTCCCCGTGCAGGTTTGTCTCCGTTTCCTCCAGCGAGAAGGCCGGTGGTAGCTCAATGCCGGCATTGAATGATCCTGCTGTTTGGTCAGAAACCCTTCGTCAATTTCCAAAGGAGCCTCTGAATACGCACCTTCCATGGAAAAGAACTTCTCCCGCACGCTGCTGCGTACGATAAGTTCCCGGGGCGGTGGACCGAGAAGCGCGATGATGCTGGCAAGATGAGCTCGGCTGCGATATCGTTTATACTCTGGGTCTCTGCCAGAGAACATTTGTCGGCCTTCGAAGAGGTCCCAGATCTAAAGGTCCGGGTTAGCAATAATTTTCCAGCGGCGAGGACGATGCACGAACCATGCAGCCGGTATTCCATATGTCGACTTCGTAGCTCCATGGCAGCTCCAAGATGACTTCGGGTGCTCGGTAGACATCCGGTTGGACGTCCTTGGTGTTCTCATTCTGACCAGACATCGCGGAGCCGAAGTCACACAAGACAGGTGGCCCTAGGCGTCGCGGTACATCCAACTCTCGCGAAACGTAAATGAACCTGCCATTGTCCTCTTTTCTCGGGCAAGGGCTTTCAAGCTCCTGTCTTTCAAAGCTCTCAAATACCGCGTCATCGTCAATGCCAAACATGATATTATCGGCCTTGAGGTCTACATGATTGTCTTATTCAGCTGAAAGGAAGATGGGACGTTTTGTAGCCTGGACCCTTACCAGTGTGTATAAGATGGCACTCGGTATGCATGAAATCCAGAGCTAGGAAGAGACGTTGAAGCACAATGCCTAGAACCGGGGACGGGAGGCGCCCGATCGGGTTTCGAGCTAGAAACGTCTTCAAATTCTCCCATAGCGGTGGGTGCACAAGACACAAGTGTTCTCCATCCGGCCCAGTGACTCTGAAGTGGTCAAGAAGCGACCTGATGGCGGTGCGCCCTGGATGCCTGGACATGGATGAAACAGTAGCCATGTGCTTATACGTGTTAAGCTCGTCATCCACAGCGCTTCCTAACGCCTGGGAACGAATAAAGACCTTCAAGACCACATGGCGGTGTTGGCTGATGATGCTGGGTCAGTTGGTCCTCGTGGGCGCTGCGGAGTGATGAAAGGACGCGTACTCGAGATCTCGGGCCAACCAAACAGTCGAGGTTGCGCCATATCCAAGCTTTCCAACGACTTGATACCGACAGGCGAAGACCTCACCAATGCGGACGGGGTAGTATCGAGAAGCCAGGTATCCCGGAAATGTTTCCTCCTCGACCTTCTGATCTGCACGTATCCTCTCAAACTGTAGGTTGGAGAAGACGCGCGGAGGCGATGGTGACCGGCGGACGAGCTTCGGCAGCTTTGGTATCCATAGAAAGAAGGAAGACATGAACACCGCGTCGGATAATCGAGAATATGAACGCTGCGTGCACACAACAATACCAATGTACTCGAGCGACCTGTTGGAGTCGGAGCAGAGGACACCGCATTGTCCTTGCAACCACTGAACGCGCGGGGAATGGACGGGCCGGTCCCCGATTCGGTGGGCGCAACAGCGCTTTCTAGGGACACTGCGCAGCCCTCGGGTACAAGGCTACCTCTGCGCATTGTTTCTGGATGTACTCCGTAATTGGCCGATACCCAGGACGAGAATATCACTGATATTTGTTTAATTCTATTAATCGTCTCGATTCGTCTCGATTGGTCGCTGTGAGGCGCAATCCGCAATCGAGAATATTAGTACTTGTGTCATGTCTGTGTCGCAGCATATATACAAAAAGGTTGAAATGCCCTACTCAGTTCGACTTCCCGAACGCCATGCGAATGCCAACACTGCCCTATGGGCCGGCATGCGGTCATAGTTGACCATTAATCTCTATCTCTGCTTGGCGACCTTGTACCCATTCCCCATCGTCAGGGTCGCGCAAGTCCGTTGCGTCGCAGCAGCACCAACCTCCCGCGGCAGCTTATTGCTGCTTCTTGGCCTCTCTGATGGCCTTGAGCTTCTTCTCGCGCCTGCGCTTGTGCGCCTCGGCACCGGCCTCGGTGTCCAGGAAGTAGTCCCACCAGCGGAAGCTGGAGGCGTAGTTGCCAATGAACTTCTCGTGGTGCATGTCGTGGTGGTCGGCACCGGCCCAGACGGGGAGGAAGTGGCGCAAGCTCCAGGGGAAGTCGTAGCCGCTGTGGGCGTCGATGGCCTGGAAGAGACGGAGGATGATCCACGTGTACATGGTGACGAGGTGCAGGTCGCCCGTGACGGTGAGCACGATGATGGGGGAGCCCACGACGCCCAGGCCGAGCAGCATGGTCTCAATCGGCGAGGCGTACTCGGCGGCGAGGCCGAAGGGAGCCGAGTAGGTGTGGTGCATCTTGTGGATGGCCTTGTAGAGGGGCCCGTAGTGCAGGCTTCGGTGGAACCAGTAGTGCCAGGTGTCCTCCATGATGAAGATGATGGAGATCTGGATGAACATCTTGAGCATCGAGGGGAAGGGGACGCCGTAGTCCATGCCGAAGTAGGTGGCGATGGGGTGGAAGAACCAGATCTGGGGCAGTTCGGCGGTGAAGTGGCTAACGAGGACGATGGCGGCGCAATCCCACTGCTCCTTGAGGGTGGGCATCTTCTGGTTCTGGATCTTGTACTTGCGGAAGTAGGGAATCTTGTCCATGATCATGAAGGGGAGGCAGCGGCCAAAGTAGACGACTTCGTGCAAGACGAAGCTCATGAGGCCGGTCGCGAGGGTGTCGTTCCGCATGAAGAGGTACCACGCCTACACCGTCGAATTAGCGTCGCGACTTTTTGTTGGGCGCGCGCGCGACCGCGAGACGGCGGGACACGGGGGAGACGTACGGCCCAGAGGCGCTCGAGGTAGTTGAGGTGAACATTGTACTTGGTCACCTCCTCGAGGACGGTGAAGTAGTCCTGAGTCTGGTTGCCCAGGGCCATTGCGGTCGCGTTGCTGTGTTTCTTCGCGTCAGTGGTCGCGGCGCAGCGACAGCGGGCGGGCTCCAAGGGGTACTCACACCATGTCCATGATGGCTGCGCGTTGGGGGCTGCAACTGGGCGAGGGCGGCAGAGAGAACGACGGGGAGACGACGAAGAGACCGCGACTGCGAGAGAAGGAAAGAAGAAGAACTGCAAGAGCCAGGCAATGGCGACTGGCAGCAGGAAGAAGAGGCAAGGGAACGGATGAGTAGGGGACTCGCGGTGGGGGAGGGAGATTTTATCGGGCTTCATTTTGCGGGTGGTCTTTTTTCGCCTCCGCCCAGTCAGGAGATGGCAGAGCGTTCGGTCCGGCGAGCGGCTCTGCAGCGTACGAGTACGAGCACCCCAGCGCTGCGCGGCCCCTGGCCCAACTGCCAGGCGGTGGAGCGGGCACAGACGAGCTGGCCAGTGGCAGGCGTCGGCTGATGGCTCCAGAATGAGCCCACCCACCAGATCGGCTTCCCGGTCTTCCGGGTTCCAGCGAGCGACACGCCCAGCCACGGTGCTGGGACAACATCTGATGATCAGGGCGGCTGTGGCTAGGCACGCACTGTGGCGCATGGTCCACTGCCTATCTCTGGCTGTTGGCGCTCTTCACAGCGGTCGCTACGTACGAGTAGGTACCTAAGCTGTATGATCTCATCGCCCAACTGGCAGCCGTCTCTTGCCCGTCTCGTGCTCCAGCAACTGCGGAAACTGAACACCGTCCGCTGCCTTCTGCTTCATTGCTGTGACACATCTTCCGCTTTCCACCGCCTCCCCTCTCCTCTTGCTCTCCGTCTCCGTCCTTGTCCTTGTCCCGCGTTCTGATGCCATCCTTGCCATCCCGATTCCCCGAACCCGAACACGAGTCGTCCCTGGACGGACGGGTGTGGCCCGCCCCACGCCACCATCAGATCATCTGCGACGCGCCTCGTTGGTCGCCCGTTTGGTCTGCCATCGAACCGTCCGCAGTCCACATCGGCTCCTCCAACATCCGACTCTCCACGCGTGGTGTGATGAGCCCAGCTTGCCCGGCTGCACGCTCATCCCTCGTTTCCCTCCCCCACAAATCCCGGTGCTCGGCCAGATCGATGCCGATTGAGGCTCTGAAGCTTCGGCGCTAGCTCCGGCTCGAGGACGAGGACGGCCGCATCCCGCCATCCCGCCTGAAAGCTGTTATTAAACATCATACCATGTCTCTTGTCTCCGAGTAAGCAGTGCTCCCCCTCCCCTACGCCGTTGCCGCAACTGCTGACGCCGTGCTCGCGCAGCCAGGTGCGTCGTCTGGATGCCTACCTCGACCGCCTGCCCGTCCTCTCCGAGGGGTCGTCCGATGATGGAGTTTCCGATGTCGACGAGCACGGCTTTGCCGTTGCCGACGCCTTTGCTGCCCCGCGGTTGGATCATCTTCTCCGCGTCGTGCAGTCCCTGAGCACGACCTCGTCCTCGCAGCCGTTGCTCTCGGCACAACGCGTCCGCGCTCTCCTCATCCAGTCTGGCATACCGACGGCGACGCACCGGTTAGAGGGCGACGGAGCTGCGGCGGCCGCCTACACCGACGCCAAGAGTGCCTACGAAAACGAGATCGAGTGGTTGTTGGTTACCAAGGCCACAATCCATGTCTACGGCGTTATCTTGAACGCACTCCTAGATCGTATTATCCCACTGAGCGACGACATCTGGTACTGGTCCGAGGTTCTAAACTCATACGCTTTCAGCAGTCTCTACACCGTGCAGACGTCCCCTCTGCGATTATGGGCCTGGACCCAGGACGTGTACGTGACGAGCAAGACGCGGATGCACTCCGTCTCCATGCGGCATGCCCCGGCCGAGCTTGTCGACTCTACAGCAACAGGCATGTCGCAGCAATGGAAGCAGTTCTACGGCATTGTGCGCGACAGCATCCGAGAACGCTCGTTTGCGAACATACAGCGCAAAGTGCTCTCCCCGGTGGCCTTTTGCAGGTCCGAGGCACGACGGAAACAGGCGCAGCTCAGGAAACTGAGAGAAATCACCGCGAGCGGGCTCGGCGTACTGATGGACGAGGGCCTCCAGCTTGGCCATGAGGACGACAAGGCCGAGGTGCATGACCACCAAGATCTCAAGGGCGTGGTTGAACGGAGCGTGGCCTTGATGGACGTGGTCCTCAAGGAGGTGTGCACCTTGGACGTCAACACCGACGACTTTGAAGATAAAGTCTTTGCTGGCGTCGAGGAGGACCCTGAGCTATCCGTACATCTAGAGGACAGTGTTACTCCGGATCGCCCTGCTGTCCTGGCCCGCCGTCTGCTGCGCATCATCGACAAGACCCTGCCGGAGCACTTCGGCACCATGCAATCGCTGGCACAGGCCAACGGACGGCCGCCTCGTATTGTTCGGTACTGGCTGCCCGCCGTCGCCGGCCTTCTCTCCTCCACCACAGTACTGCGGATTCTGGTGAACCGCAAAGCCGAGATCGTCAACTGGATCGCTGACCTCGGCGCGACGGTTCGGGACTTCTGGTTCAACTGGGTAGTAGAACCTACGCAAAAGGTGGTCAAGACGATTCGCCACGACGAGACGAGCGAGATTGCCATCATGAGCAGAGACAGCCTGAAGGCCGATCGCGAGAGCCTGGAGCGGATGGTGGTTGAGTTTGCCATCGATAAGCCGCACTTTGCTGTTGACGGCGCATCCATCTCGGAGGCTCAAATCGCCGAGATACGGACCAAGGTCGCCGAAGGGGACGTGACGCCGGTTTTGCGCGCGTTTGAAAAGGACCTGAAGAGTCCGTTTGTTGGCGCAGTTCGCGGCGACCTCGTCCGGTCCCTCCTCATCCAGGTTCAGAAGACAAAGGTCGACTTGGAGGTGGCCATGACTGGCATCGACTCGCTCCTCAAGAGCCAAGAGTTGGTCTTTGGCTTCGTCGGGCTGACGCCAGGAGTTCTGGTTTCGATCGGCATCGTCCAGTACTTGCGCAGCACCTTTGGAGGCCGCACCGGGCAGCGCCAGAGCAGGAAAGCCGGCCGAGCAATTCGCATCCTCCGTAACATCGACCGCATACTGTCCGAGGCGAGACCTACGGAGAACAACGTCTTGTCCTACAAAGACCACGGTCTGTTGCTCTGCGAGGTCCACGTGCTGCGGGGCCTCGCGGGCAACCTGATGCCTCGAGACGTTGGGAAGGAGTTCTTGGAGGACCTCGACGACCTGGCCAATATAAAAGGGATACAAGTCCAAGCGAAGGCTCTGGAACGGATCCGTTGGGCGTATGCCAGGTGGCTCAAGTGAGCTCGGCGTCGAAGCGGATGCACCATGTACAGTAGAGCTTGCATGGTCTAAATCCGCTCGAGGCACTTATAGAACTCGAACCAAAATAGAAACGTAAAACATGCATGGCCTATGCTATCGCTTTCTTGCGATTTGCCCACGGCCGGCTCTTCTGGGAGACGTGAACATGAGGCCATACCCACCAGGGTGGCATCGCATAAGCGGATGGACACAAGCCGACACTGGGGCTGGTGCCGTCGGGCCGCATGTCACTGTACAAGAGGTGACGTGAGGTTTGCTGCACGACATGAAATCGAAGCAATATTCAACTACAGGGTACGAATATGCAGTCCCCCAACAATTCACTTTGCGATAAACACGGCTCGCTATGCCCTCAATGCCCAACCCTCAACGCTATGTACTTGAGATCACTGTATGTTCAAGAACGCAGAAGATCAGAAACTTTTTGTTGCTCCAGAACAGCGTCCTACACCTTCTTGTCGCAGCCGCCCGCCTGTTCCTTTTCGCGCAGGTCCTTGAGGCACGGGGCGAAGAACATTTCGCCGGTGAAGACGAGGTACATGGTCCGGGCGGCGACCATGACCCAAAGGACGAGGACGCAGAGCGAGATGAT
>JALHCA010000512.1:0-16507 GCA_024340505.1 Tolypocladium nubicola
ATTGCGTCGCAGGGCGATGTCGGAGGCATTGTGGCTGAATGTGGGGGGGTGCGTACGAATTGAGAGTTGGGTGCGTATTAATAGAGACTGTCCAAAGTAACTACGAAGTACTTCGTACAATGAAATAGCCTCGAGACCGTCCCAGTTGCAACACGCAACTCGTCTACCGACCATCTTTCACGGCTGCGACACACTCCCAGGCTTCTGTGTGAGTTTCGAGCCCGGCGCTGCCGCATTCCTGGATGTAGATTTTGGCAGGTAAGGCTGTGGCCCACCTGTAGCTCAGTGCTGTGGCCCAGTCCTATTTTACATCGTGCTGTCGCCTACCTGATCGATTCTCCTGTTGGCAGGCTGTGCTGCAGTGGGAGGCAACGGTAGCCGTACTACGTGGCCCTATACGCGGCTGGCGGTAGAGGACCAAATACATCCCGTTGTCTACATATCCAAGAGCGACATCGGGCTCGAGACGCAGGAAATACCTTGCTGAATCTACCCTACACCACGCCGTGTCTTGCGAATCTGCGAACCAGCCGGACAGAGCAAGATAGATACAGTGTATTAACAACCCTCAGTATCTACGATCCGTGCCGCTCTATGCTTGACGCAAGTTGTAGTGCTCCCACCTCTACCTGCTATGCATCGGAGTCTTGTTTAGGCATAACGTCGTAATCGTACCAAAGAGCATATCCAATGTGCCCTCACAGCTGGACTGGCGACCGGCACCGCGGAGTCTCCGACGCCGCCTCCTCTCGCACCCCGTGCCGCCCCCGCTCGTTCCTCTCCAGCACAAAGCACCGTTCCGCATAGACGCCCCGCGCGTTCTGCTTCTTCCACCCATAGCTCATCCGCCGCACCATGACGCGCCGCCAGCCGCCCACGTTGATGGTGATGCGCCGCCAGGGCAGCCCCGGCCGGCGCTGCTCCCTGAGGTGGATCAGGCTATTGAACGTCTCCAGGGCGGCATCGTAGTCGCGGTCGGTCCGTGGATCGACCCTGTCGTTTGCGCGGAGGCGTGTTTGCACGTGCAGCGTCAGCGTGTCGAGGCTGGGGAACGAGCACACGGCTTCGAAGAAATCGCAGGGCTTGCAGAGGGCAGTGTCCATGTCCAGCTCGAGGGTGTGGACATACGTCAGCTCGGTGCTGAGGATGGCCAAGTCTTCCAGCCCCAGCGTCGGGCACCTCTTGTCCTCCTCCTCGAAGCCGACGTGGTCCCTGAACCGAAGCTCCCGGAGCGAGCCTCGGTGTTCCCGGATCGCGTCGAGCCCGAAAATCTGCGTATGACAGGTGACGTCGAGCGTTTCCAGCGCATTGATGTGGTGCTTGATCAGATCGTACAGCCGGCGGGTGGCACTGGGCCGCATGTCCTGCAAGTGGCCGCCGTAATCTTCCACCTTCAAGGTCCGCAGCAGAGCAAAGTCGGGCAGGTAGACGGAGTTGAGAAAGTTGGAGACGGGTACGTTGACCAGCTTCAGTGACCGGATCCTCGAAAAGTCCCAATGCTTGGCCACCTCCTCTGGGGAGTGCTCCCAGTTGTACGACTTCAACGCTAGATCCGTGATGGGCGGCACTCGCTCTTCGCCCTGGAACTTGAAACCCGTCCCTATCCCGAGGTCCTGGTAGTGCAGCGTCTGGAGACGCGGCGACTGCATGATGAGCCGCTTCAGCGAGTCGGGCCTCGTGGTCAGGGGCGGATTCGGGTTCAAGAGCTTCAGCGATACCAGATGCCTGGTCAGAGTGGCGTTGAAGTAGGATTCGTCAAAATCATGTTGGACGCCGCCCAGGGGCAGGTTTTCGATGTATATTTGTGTGCCATTACGGCCTATTTGGCTACAATCCAGGATATCGGATGGCAACCACAGCCTGGGGTTACGCTCGTATTGCGGAACGTAACACCACCTGGACGCGGCGAGGCTACTCGTCAGAAACCGCGCGACTGGCGAAAGCAACGGACGTACCTGATGGATAAAAGCCGCTGTATCCTACACAGGAGCCGCCTGACGCTCTGCGAATCAAGGTCACTGCGGACGGTTACGTGGTTGGTGTGCTGGGACACGTGCTCGAGGGCACGGGAGTAGAGACGCTCCGCGCTCGGATCGAGCATGGCCTCGCTGAGTTCGATGGCATGGTAAGCAACGGGGGTAGCAAGACAGTTGAATCTCCGGCAGACGAGCCGCAGGGCAAACAGAGATCTGTGGTCAACAGCTCGCAGCTTCGAGATGTCAGCACACCCTCGGCGGGGCGCCGCGGAAACGGGCGCAAGGCCAGGAGCGAGGGGACGCACCTGGCCCAGGATCAAGCCCAGAATCTCCGGCGACAGAAGGGCCAGCGGTTGTCTTATCGTGGCGTGGCGGCTCAAAGACGGAGTCTCCATCTGGTGGACGACGTGCTGGCGACATGTGGGCGTGACGGAGGGGGTGCTGGACGGATAGGATGGCAGCTGCGGAAGTCGAGGCAAGGGGAGGACCGATGAAGATATCATCTTGTCTGGCCCGAGGGCAGCGCGGTGAACAGATGGGCAGGTTTGGAGGAGGATGAGCCATGGGAAGACCAGGCCCCCTATGCGGTCGTAGAAATGCCGCTGTTGGAGGTTTATGGGATGTCAGGCCAGGCCAAGGCAGGGGAGAGCATAGGAACAATATGGTGCGAGGGTGTCGGTCCAGGACCCAGGGCTCTCGGGCTGGGGCCGGGCAAGGAAGGTCCTCGACAGGCGCAGCTAAGCTGATTCAAGAGAGGCCAAGGCGGCAAGGTAAATGGGACGACAGACTTGTCAAACGCAGTTGGCCCGCTGGGATGTGGCTGAGGGCGGCACTTGGTCCCAGTCTGGGGCCCAGCCAGTCGAAGCAGGCAGAGGTGGACTCGTGGCTGGCGGAGGTGATGCAGCCGTCGAGGCGAACCATGGCACGGGACGGGAGAGTCGACGAACCAATGCTATGCCAGTTGCGGCGTCCCGTCGCCGTGGCGTCTGGCAGCGCGATCAGACGGGCAGCCACGCAGCAGCGCAGAAGAGAGAGGCCAGGACGGTCCTGGGAGACGGCGACGCTGCTCGACGGGCCAGGCTGGGTCAGATGAGATGTCCTGCATGTGCATGCGCATAGGCGGAGCAGGGAGCAGGGCGCGGGACGGAGGTTTCCGCGAGCAGACGCGAGCAGACGCAGACGCACCTCGTACGAGTAATGGAAAGGAAGAGAAGCCCGGCTCGCCCTGGGCCTGGCGACCAGCGATGGAGGCTGCTGCGCGGTGCCCGCTTGGGCCGCGACGAGGACGATGCTGCGGCGATGGCCCGGGGCGCGCAACGCCGCGGACATCGGCCACTGGCAGCGCTCCGTGGGCCGATGCCACTCGCGGGCTGCGATACGCCGCAACTGAGAGGCGAGACGGGGAGAGGAGAGATCGAGCCTGAGCCTGAGCCTGAGCCTGAATGCCTGACTGATGGACGAGTGCGCGACATGTGCCCGGCCAGGTAGGCGGTACGGGCGCTCACAGGGCGCGACGGTGAGGCGGCGAGGTAGAGGTTCCTTCTCGCAAGAGTCACCCGAAAAGGGCAATCGCACGACCCCCGGCGGCCAATCGGGTTCGCGCGCGCGGCGGCCAATGGCGTCCCGCTGCCGGTCCACCGCCAGACGACGTCGCGACGTCGCGGGACGAAGCAAATTTAACTTTTCCCATCATCTCGTATTATCCCGCGTACGGGGCGAGCGCTGGACGGCGGGGGGAGCCTCGTTGGCGACGCAAACGCGACGGCCGAAGACGAGCCGGACGTCGTCGGCGCCTGTGCCTGGGCGGAGTCGAGGGCGCGCCGCTGCTGCACGGCCGACGGACGCGCGAGAAAGCGAAAGCAGCCGTCGACGAAGGCGCCAGCACGGCGCATGGATGTCCCTCCCACCGTCCACCCAGGCTGTCGGGTCCCGACGCCCCACGGAGCCGAAGGCGTGGCGCTCGACGGCCGGCCTCCGTCCTGTCCCCGCCGTCGCGCGCGGGCATCCATGCGCGAATAGAGTTACGTGGCACGGCGGCGGGCCATGGGAGCACGCCTGCAGGAGACGCCGTGGTCGTCGTCGTCGTGCCTCGCGCGTCCGGCTGGGCGGGCGTCGAGGTCGGTGCTCGGGCGCTCGCCTGCCCCTGAGTCGCGGGACACGCCGTCGTGCCGCACCATGACGGTGCCTCGAGCTCGGGGCGCCCCCTCGAGCGACCTCGTCGGGCAGCCTCCTCGAGCAGCTCGAGGGGACCACTGGATGACAGTACGAGTACCTATGAGTAAGCCCCGCCCCCACTATTATCCGGCCTGGGACGGCTGGCGGTGGAGGCGGCCGCCCTCGACCTTGCGACTGGCTCGACGGCCTGCAAGCCTCATGTACAATCCGCCGCGCGCTCGCGTGCCCAACGTCATCCGCCGCTGCCATGCGAGCCAGCAGAGGCTCCATTGCACACTCGATTTCGCTCACGTCTACGGATGAAGCCCCCCAGGTTGTCCTGAGGCCCTCCGCACGGCCGCCTGGTCAGATGTCATGTCATCTTGGCCCTCTTGGCCCCCACCGCCCAGCCGCCCCGGAGAGCGGGCCGGCGGAAGCACGTTCCCCGGCTCAGCACCGGGACCGCCGCGTTGCTCCTCGGCCGCGGACCGCAGGCCGAGCGAGGGCACCACGCCACGGCTGCATCTGCGGACATGCGCTCGCACAGACAGCGTCGACGCAGCCCCGGCCGTGCGAGCCTCCCGCTCGTCCTGACGCGGCATCCGCGCGTGCTGTGAGCGGCCCCGATGCCTCGCAACCGTGACCCCCTCCCCTTCGTCCGCTGTCCAACGCGACGGCGCCACGCGCGTTGGGGATGTATCCTTTCGGCATCACTTGCGAGGCGCGCCGGCACATCTGGTCTGGCTCGGGGCGACAAGTACGAGGAACGGCAGACGAAATGCTTGCATGAGACGTTGCTGCAGGATGCTCGCGCTATGAGTGCCCTCGTCCGGCTGCTCCCAGCCCACCCACCGTGTCCATGCTGACGTGAACGCGCGCACTTTGCAGCACCAAAAGGGGAATCATTACAATACAGGAAGCACAAGAGATCACGGCCGTCTCTCCATAGATCCTCGACGCCCAGGCCCCTGCAGGGCTTCACGCGAACGCTCGCGGGCGACTATCCGCACGCCGTGCTTGAAAATGCTAGTTCCTCTGCGCGGGCTTGAAATGCTGGTATCCTTGCGCGGGCTTGGAATGCTAGTACCTCTGCGAGCTCGAAATGCCAGTACCTCAGCGCGAATGCCAGTACCTCAGCGCGAATGCCAGTACCTCTGCGCGAATGCTAGTACCTCTGCGCGAATGCCATTACCTCTGCGCGGATCTAGTACCTCTGCGCGGGCTCCTTGCTCTGGGGCGTCGCGCCGTAAATGTCGTCGTCGTCGTCGGCCGCGCTGCGCTGTCCCCGCGGCGGCTGGATGTGCAAGCCCGCCTCCGCGGCCGGCGCCGCAGGTCCCACGAGGGCCTCCTTCTCGTCCCCGTAGCTCAGCGCCGCCGGCTGGAAGCCCGGGTTAAAGGGCTCGTGCGCTAGCCTGTGCTCGCTGTAGCCCCCCGAGCCCTGGCCGACGTGGTTGGAGCTGCCGGGCTGGGGGTCTCTGAAGGGGTCGTCGAAGGGATCCTCCAAGGACACCTCGTCGTGGTCTCTGCCGCGAGATCTAGACGCGGCGTTGCCGGGGGGCGAGCCGTCCGGTGCGCCGTACACCTCTGTCTGTTTCCCCTTGCCGTTGCCTCCCGAGGCCACGATGCCGGCAGCCGCGGCCAGCGGCATCGCGCCCGACGTCTGCCAGTCCGGCTGGCGGTCCGGCCCGTTCGCCGTCTCCGGCGCCGGCGACACGTCGTTGGAGCCCGTCCCGAGACCCAGCTGCTTCTTCGCGCTGAGGACGGC
Organism: Tolypocladium nubicola; assembly: GCA_024340505.1. Taxonomy (NCBI): domain Eukaryota; kingdom Fungi; phylum Ascomycota; class Sordariomycetes; order Hypocreales; family Ophiocordycipitaceae; genus Tolypocladium; species Tolypocladium nubicola. The sequence goes on from JALHCA010000512.1 coordinate 5,896, forward strand.
GCGCTGGTGCTGGTTGAGCGCCGTCTGCAGCTGCTCGTTGGTGTCGATCAGGCTCTCCATGGTGTCGTTGTCGGGGGACGGGTTCTCCGACACCATGTACCCCTGGATGCTCCGCGACGCGCTCAGGCACCGGTTGGCGAACTCCCTTATGAGCTCGTTGTGCAGCATCTCGCCCGGCGGCGTGTTCATGACGACCTGCTCCAGCAGCTTCGCCGACGTGCGCGCCTCCTCTAGCCGGCTGGCCAGCTCGATGGGGTCGGGCAGGCGGTTGTTGGAGTGAGCCTTGGCGAAGTAGTTTTGCGAGTGGCGGTCGAGCTGGGCCGGCGGGCTCATCATGGCCGGACGCGGTCCCACGGGCGGCATTCGACCCTGCAACGCGTTGTTAGTCTCTGGTCTCGCGCCGGGGCCAACGTTCCAGGACGGCGTCTTACCCCGTAGTCCTTGAGCGCCTTCTCCTTCTCCTTCTTCCACATCTGGATGATGGGGCCCAGGTTCTCGTCGTACGTCTTGGTGTGCTCAAAGTCGTCGAGCGTCTCCATGAGGAGCTGCCGCACGCTCCGGTCCTTGGAGTTCTTGAGCAGCGACCGCGCCGTGTCGACGAACTTGTCGTCCATGTTGCGCGTGAACGTCTGGCCGGGGTTGTCCGTCAGGATGCGCACCAGCATGATGGCGTTGTACTGCCACGACGGCCGCGACGAGTGCTCCTTGCTCATGAACTTGCGGATGATGCGCGCGCACTCGGCGGCCGCCGCGGGGGACGACTCGGCGGCGTCGACGATGGGGGGGAGGAAGAGCACCTCGTCGCTCTTGACGTTGCCGCCGGATTCGCAAAACGCTTTCTGCATGGCTTCGTGTCAGCGTGCGGCTCGCGGGTCTCCGGCACAGCCGCCTGGACGTACCACACTGTTGTGGGCGGTGACTTCGGGGTTCTCTGCCGGCGTCGCGGCCGAAGCCGGTGGGGGCTGGGGGTTATTGTTCCCTGCGGCTGGTCAGTCAGTCTCGCCGTCATGAAGCCTCGCCGTCATGAACGGCCATGCTGCCTGCTCTCGTCCGGCGGGGGCAGGGAAGTGACGCACCGCCGGCCTTCTTCTTGATGCTCCCCAGCATCTTGTTCATGCTGAGTCCCTTCATGGACTTCATCGTGTCGGACGGGCTCGCACGACCGGGCGGGCGCGAGGCGTGTGCGGCGGTTGGGACGGGAGGAGAGGCGAGCGAGCCGTCAGGGTTGGTTCGCGGGGGCGCCTGTATCGAGGCGAGATGGCGCAGCGGCGTCGGCGGGCGTCGCGGAGTCGGCGTCGCGACTGTCGGTCCAGGCAGACGTGCACGTTGAGGCCCGTAGAGCTGCCGTCTGCGCGTGGTAGTCACGGCGGTGCGTCTGGCTCGCGCGCGCTGGTCGTGCCCTCTCGTCGTCTCTGGTTCGGCGCTGGCTCGATTGGAACGACGTCGCCGGGTGGGTGGTGCGGTGCGCAACAGGGGTCCTGATCCGCAACGCCCCGAGCCCGTCCTGTTGCCTCCACACGTGGGGTCGCTGGCGGCTGTCTGGAGTCTGCGGCGAACGAGGAAACGGAAGAAGAACGGGTGCTCGTCCTCGTAGACTCTGCGGATGAGACACTTGCGGGATGCGTCGGGCCAAGTGCTCGTGATAGAGGCCGCCGTGTCGCACAGCTGGATCTGGCTGTCGGCGCCGTCCTCTACTACCTGTAGTCCAGCCCACTGTGCGGGCGCCAAGACGACGCCTTTGTCAGAGCCGTTGGTTCTTGTGGGCGGTCCGTAGTCGTGGGTAGGTAGTACTTCGTAGGTACCCTATGACAGCTGGCTGCGGCTCTGCAACCTGGCAATGCACTTGTACGGCCTCGTCACGGCAGCAGAACAGGCAGATGCCCTCGTCGGTCAGGAGCTCTGCCGAATACACGCACTCATGCTAGTTGTCCTCATGCGGTGCCTCATGCATTTATCTTCATGCGGTTGTCTCTACGGCACCAGCCTCTTAAAGCCCTCGCCCTCCCATCACGCTGCACAGCCTCACAGCTCTACGCAATCCCATCCCACACGGCGTCGTCGTACGCCGAATCGCTGTGCCACAAGGCACCCCGCGCGCATGACTAGCCGGCGTACGCGGCATATGCGGTAATACCAGATCTCACGAATGGCCGCTCGCGTGCTCCAGCCGTGATTTCTAATACTGCTCCCGGGTGCCCGCAACTTCACCGTGCAGTCGTCCAGAGGCTGGCGGCAAGGCGAGCGTCGTGTGGGCTTCAACGTCATCACCCGCCTTGGCAGCCAAGCCCATCACCAGATCTCGGGCCAAAATGGAAGCATTTCGCATCATGCTGTCCTACGCAGGCACGACTATTATATTTCGAGCGCCGAGTCCCGTCTAGAACGTCCTTACTCCTCCTCTTCCTCTTCGTCATCCTCCTCGTCTGACTCGGTCGGCAGCTCCTCCACAATCAGGTTGCCCGACTTTCCAATCTTCTCCCCCATTGTCGCCGTCGTGCTAGGCTCGTAGACCACCCTGGGCAGCGTCGATGCTATCCTGAACGTGTACGTGTGCTCGTAGTCATCCGGTCGTGCCCCTCCGGGCGCCTTCTCTGCCGTCTCTCCAATCACGCCGTAACACTCCACAAACGCGTAGAGCTCCTCGACCGCCGCGTCCTGAGGGAAGCGCCGGACGATCCGCCCTGCCCCAGAGCCCTCTGGCATCTTCAGGGCCACGCGCACCACGCTCTTGTCGCTCGCCGGGGGCTCGGGCAGGATCTGGGCCGCCCTCCACGACTTCCACTGCTGGCGTTTCTCTCCCAGGAGTGCCGCGTTGGCCGCCTTCTCCCGGGCCCTCCGCTCGGCTTCTGCCACGGCCGCGGCCGCCTCCTTCCTCTCGCGCGCGCGTTGTCTGTCGATGGCCAAGGAGCGCTCGTACGCCGAGTCCTGCTCTGTCCGGATATTCCTTGTCGCCTCTTGCGCGACCCGCTCGGCGCGAACGCCCTCGAGGTCTGATCCGTATTTTTCCATGGCGCCGTGCAGCTCCGACAGGTACGTCGCCGCCGGCATGGGGCCGACCAGGCGCTTGACGATCCCCATCCGAGCGCTGCCCTCCTTCGGCGTCAGGCACACCAATGCCGAAAAGGGGTACTTGGTGCAGTTGTACTCGGTTGCCGCCTGGTACGCTTCCGAGTCCAGCACGTTGCCTCCCCACAATACCATCTTGTTGGCCGGGTTCTTGACGAGTTCGACTACTTCGGGCGTGAGGAGAGTGTCCCTGACAAACGAAGAGGTGTCGTCGTGCTCCGGGGACATGAGCAACACCAGCAGGAACTTGACGTCCTTCTTGGCGAGGTCATGCGCCTGCGCCAGCCCGCCCTCGAAGAAGGGCAGTTCGTTGGGACCGTATTCTTCGTCGAACTCGCGCTTGAATCTCGCAGCGGTGTCGCGGGGCATGAGCATGCGCCTCCCGACCGGTCTCCTCAACCCTGCGGTGACAGCCCGCGGTCGTATCGGCGCGGGGAGAAACGACAGCACGTAACAGAGCGTGCGGAACAGGGCCGACGCCGCCCGGCATCCCCAGCCAATTGGCGCGAGAAGCAGCCCCAGAAACCACGGCGACCGGTGCGTGACGGGCTGTTGCGGAACGATTCTCGGCGCGGGGTCCGTCCGGGCCCTGCTTGCTGCCGTCGACGACCAGCCGGAAGAGGCCATTAGGCTCTCTTGCAGATTTTCGTGGCGAGCCGATGGCCGGGGAGCCTCTTGCGCGGCCATGGCCTCGGCGACGGGGTCGGGTCCTTCGCCGTCGAAGAACTTGGCGATGGCAATCTAGACAAGCCGAGGCGCACGTTAGCGAGACACCCAGGGCTGGTCGGGGTTGAAGGGGCACGGCGCACCTGAACGTTCCATTGCGATCGTTGCAGCAGCGGAACGGCATCCTTGACTTCCTGGTTCGTGACCTGGAGGTACTGCTGGAGGGCTTCCTGCTGGCTTGGGGACAGCTGTCCCACGTCACCGGCGTCGGCCATGTCTCGTGCCGCGCTGCTATCACGGCAGGGTAGGTAGGTGGCAGAGTGGCTTCGCTGCCATCAATAGAAACAACAAAGAGTCGTCAACGACGCGGCTTGCAGCAGGATAAAGTTTCTTTGGTGAGGCGGCGTGATGACTACGGATAGCTGCACGAGCTCGAGTTAAAGTTGCCAGCTACGTCAGGATCCCAGGTCCGGACAAGGGTGGCCCGTGCACGGTCGCGATATCGCCGAGCTCGAGGCGCGAACCACTGCGCTCCGACAAGTCCACCACAAAGCCACTGGAGCCATTCGCGCCTGTCGGGACATTCGCTCCTGGAGATGGTCTTCACCGGACAGCAACTGCACAGCATGGAAGAATGCTGTGCGGACAGCGCGCGCATCGCGATGTGTTGGATGTCGCCGTGACAATCGCTGACGGGCTGCCCTGGACTGGCTCGGGGCGCCTATTTTCCGTAGCCGCACGTTGTAGGCCCCATCAGCGTTAGCGTTGCGCTGCATCCCGTTTCCGTTGCCTGTGATCGCTTCCCCCACCAAGCATCACCACCCTATCTCACCGGGAGCATCGCCACAGTCAGACCTATTCAGCTTCAGTCGCTTGGCCCCAGGTCGCGCCCAGCCGCTCGCGTCTCGCCTGCGTCTGCTCTCTTTCCCATGGGCGCGACGCCGCCTCGACCAATTGAGCCATGGCAGAGGACTGCCCCAGCGAGGTGCGTGTCGCGTCTCCGTCTCCTCCACCCACTCCGCCTTGTCACAAATCTCCCCCCCGCCGCGATGCCTCAGCTCCCCGGCGGTGGACGGCCCGTGTCCTGCTCATGACCTGCCTGCTCGTGCCGCGACCGCGTGCTGACTCTCGCAGACGTCCTAGACCCGGCACAGAGGACGGCACTTCCTCCAGCATCGCTAATTGACTATGGCGACGTCGCGATTCCCCCCGTCCGATCTGCGACGCCAGGTTGGGTCCCCGAGACCCAAGGGCCGCGGTACGTTGCCCTGCCTGCACGCTCGACATGGACGTGCCCGTACATTTGCGGCTCGTGTGCTGACGCCGTGGAGCAGAAAACAGAGAAACGCTCTGTCGAAACGTCCTCATCTACGGCCACTGTCGCTACGAAGACCAGGGGTGCACCTTTTCACACGACCTGAATAAGAATAACAACGGGAACCAATCCGATATGTAGGTACCGATCTCACAGATATAGTCTGAACATTGTCAAGTGAGCTCGTGACGCGCCGGTCCCGTTCCCGAGAAGAGCCCGCCGCTCAGAGGGCAATGCGACAACCCGCCGGTGACGACGAAGAATGCATAGATGTCGGGCTTGCAGCTGCCGAAGAAGCTAGGATGGCGAGGACACGTCGCGCGACTATTATACTCGCGTCGCGACGAAATGCCCACGGCGACGATGTTGCTCGAGCGGATGGGACCAAGGCGTCACGCAAGCCACCTGTCACGTAGAAAGTTGGGACTGTCGGATGCTTTGCAGCATAAACAGCCATTGCCTCTGGAGCCATTCACTAACGTCATTTGCCTCTAGGTCTAAAAAAGCCCTCAACGTCGAATCTCCATCCTTTACCCCCGCCAGCATCCAGCCTGTCGCAGGCAAAAAGGCAACCTTTTCTACCGGGGCCGCGAGCGCTCCAGCCTTCACCCCACGCATTGGAGGTGATTATGTTCCCTCCCTAAGCAAGGGTCTGCTTGCTGACATTCAACGTGCAGGCACTCCTGTTGGGGCTCCATCGGACCCCGAAGCCGCCGTGTTCAACCCTGCTGCAATCCGCGAATTCACCCCCAGCTTCGATGTAGCCTCGCCGGTATGGCATTGTCCTTCGCAGTACCATCTAACCTTTGCTGAAAGCTCTCAGGCCGGCGCGAACGGTTCAGCCCAAGATGGCGCCGTATCCTACGACCCATTCACCATGGCCACGGTTGGTCAGAGCCTACCCGCAGCTCAGTATAACCCTTATGCCGACGAACACAATGCTATGGCTGCCGGGGGCTCATCTTACTTTCCACCCCAAGGAGCGTTCACCGCGCCGCTTCAGCCGCTTCAGTACCATCTGTATGCCCCCGTCGGACCTCACAGGGACGACTTGATGCCCTATCAGCGAATGACCCACGACTTCTTCCTTCCCGAAAAGCTGCGAGAAGAGCTTCAGAAGAAGGCCGAAGCGTCGCTGCAGATTATCCCAAACTCGCAGCTTCCTCAGTTGGATAATTACCACTCTCTGGTTGCGTTGGACACGACCCACCGGAAGAACGCAAACATCTTCGGCTATCCAAGCTGGGTATACAAGGCCATGTCTTCCAAGACTGGAAATCTCTACTGCCTGCGGCGGCTGGAGGGATTCAGACTAACGAATGAGCAAGCCATCAGGTCCGTCAAGGAATGGAGAAAGATTGACAACGCCAACGTGGTGACAATCCACGACGCCTTCACGGCCAGGGCATTCGGAGACAGCTCCCTCATCTTCGTCCAAGATTACCACCCTCTGGCAAAGACCCTCGTCGACGTTCACCTGGCTCCCAATTCCAGCCACGGCACCCGATTCCAGCCGAAAGGGCCCATCCCCGAAGGGGTTCTGTGGGCTTACATCTCGCAGATCGCCAACGCGGTCAAGGCAATCCACTCCATCAACCTGGCTGCACGCTGCATCGATGTCAGCAAAATCATACTGACGGACAAGAATCGGATCCGGCTCAACGCGTGCTCGGTTCTCGACGTTGTCCATTTTGACTTGAGGCGGCCCATCCAGGAGCTCCAGCAAGAGGACTTTATGCAGTTTGGGCGCACGATGCTGTGCCTCGCAACGAGCACCCTGCCCGTGCACCTGACCAACCTCAACGCCTCGGTGGAGCAGATGGGCCGATCGTACTCGGCGGAGCTGCGGGACACCATCGTCTGGCTTCTGACGCCGCAGCAGGCGCCGGCCCAAAAGACCATTGACGAATTCGTCCGAGGCATTGCCGGCCACATCGTCACGACGCTGGACGAGAGCCAGCACCGAGCCGACGAGCTCAACACGGAGCTGTTCCGAGAACTAGAGAACGGCCGCGTAGCACGCCTGTTGCTGAAACTGGGCGCCATCAACGAGCGACAGGAATTCGACGGCGAGCGGGCGTGGTCGGAAAACGGCGAGCGCTACATGCTGAAGCTCTTCCGAGACTACGTCTTCCACCAGGTCGACGGCAACGGAAACCCAGTGCTGGACATCGGGCACATGATGCGGTGCCTCAGCCGACTCGACGCGGGCACGGATGAGAGGATCTGCCTGACGAGCCGCGACGAGCAGACGAGCTTCCTCGTCAGCTACAAGGAGTTGAAGAAGCAGCTGGTGAATGCCTTTGGAGAGCTGCAGAAGGGCAGCAAGCAGGGGAGGGGGTTCTAGTCGGCTCCTAACCAGGCACGGCTCTTGCTTGACCAGGCACGGCCCTTGCTTGACCAGGCACCGAAACCCCTACTTGACCAGGCACGGCCCTTGCTTGACCAAGCACCGAAACCCCTACTTGACCAGGCACCGAAACCCTTACCTGGTTTGTGCCAGGGGCCACGGCTGAATATACCGCCAAATCTGGTTTACCAGCGCGGACTACGAAGAGGGCTGTCACGTTCCCAGGGATTCTCGGTATTTCATGAAAGGGGTCGAAGACCGCTCAGGGTTGGCTACAGACAACGGTTTGGATCCGTACGCACTACGTACATGTAACTAATGATTTCTTCAGGGGTGAGACGGGGAGGGGTGACGGCTCTTGCACGAGCGGCGGGCAAGTGCCGGCTGGCTGTGCCTGGACCTGGCGGCATGGCGGCATGCAAGAACCCCGCTGTATGTAACGGGATGGGGAGCTGAGCGCTGGCGATGAATGGATAGGGGCACGAGCCGTGAGCCAGGACGTGCCAAGCGTGTAGAGAATGAGCGCAGAAGTCAATGGAATAGTAGTATTTGTTCATGTGGCTCCCGAAGTGTGAAGCTGTCCTACACCGGCTGGATCTGTTCGTCGTAGGTTATCGACGGCAGGTCTCGTAAATGGCGCCACGCAGAAGCAAGTCTGCGACATGAGGGTATCTCGCCACCAGATGGCTCCCAGGCATGGGACGCAGCTCCAGAATCACCGAGCCAGTCTTCATCCCCCTCTGCATTGTCCGCCTCCCTCTTCGCAGGAGGGAAGCCACACAGCACGCCCCGGCGAGCCTGCATCACCCGCGAGCTCCAGCAACCCCGACATAATTCTTCATGGCCGCCACTCGTCGTGGACGTTTGTGCAATCGCTGCGGTCGTCCTCAGGACTCGTCGGGCTGCGCAAAGGGGTTGGCGATCTCCTCGCTGCCGTCGACGGGGGTGATGACGACGAGCAGCGTGCCGCGGGCGACGACGAGGCCGAGGGGGCGCGTGGACTCGTTTCCTTCCTCGTCTGCGCGCGTCAGCATTCTAGGCATGCGAGCCGGGTGCACGCGGGGACTGACCTCGGACCGTCTCCTGGACGTCGTCGAGGACGAGGTTCATGAGCGCGTCGTAGCCCTTGAGCGTGCCCTTGACTGCGCAGCCTTGCGGTTAGCATCTGCGCGCGCGGGGCCGTCGGGGTGCGTGACGGGGCGGCTTACCCTCCCGGCCGCCGTTGAACTTGACGGTGATCTGCTGGTCCATGTACTTGGCCAGGTCGAGGATGTTCTCCTTCTTGGGCCGCTCGCCCTTGTCGCCGCCAGCCTTGTCGTGGGCGCCAGCGCCGCCGCCGCCTCGGCCGCCTCCTCCCCGCCCGCCGCGGAAGTTGCCTCCGCCGCCGCCGCCGCCGCCGCGTCCGCCTCGGTTCATGGGTCTGTCGGACATGGCGCGCGTGTGTGTCTTGTGGTTGCTGGTGCTGGGTGCTCGGCTGGTGGACGAAAATTAGAGGTGAGGGATGGGACGGGAGCGGTTGGCGGTGGAGGGGTGGGTTGCCGTATTGGGGTTAGTGCGGGTGTTTGTGCTGGCGGGATTGAAGCTCGAGGAGAGACGATCGCTGCGACTACTTTGTTGCGGGTTTCGCAGGCGTTTCGTTGGAAATATGTAGCGTATATACACAAGCTATATTGGCTCTTTGGGAGCTTGGAGGAGTACGCAAGTGCGGTGCCTGTCCCGGTTTCGATGCGGACGAGGCGGAGCTCCTGGAGGTGGTACACGATGCTTCGACGTCCAACATCATCACGAAGTGTGTCAACTATTTCGGGCACTGGCCAACTCCAGCAGCAGGAAACACTCTTGACGCCGATCACCGGAGCCCAGGTCCTCTGTCGGATCTCAGAGCGCTGCGTCGCATCCACGGATGACGGTGTAAGATGTTTGGCTGCCCTGGCGGCCGTCGGAGCTCTGGAGCTACCCTGGACCTCGCGGCCTGAACATCCAGGCCATCCAGGTGAGCCTAGCGGAAGCGTCATTCGTGATCTGCAGCTCTCTGGGTGCTAAACATTGCCCTGTGGCCCCGCACTGCTGGCACCCAAGCACCTTGGTGACGTCGGTGACTGTGGTGGTCACTCAGTGGAGGATCCATGATACATCAGACTGTACTTCACCAACCGCATGGCATCGGCGGTGGCGACATCCCGACACGGCCAATGCACCCCGGATGATGCTTTCACTTGCGCCGGCTCCAGCCGACTCCGACGGCCGAAGCGGTTGAGTGGCCAGTGGCTCGGAGCTTGTTCCACCCTTCGCGTCATCTGGGGAGGGGATCGTCAAGTATATCGATCACCAGTCCTTGGCGTTGCGTCGGCGGCACCGCTCCGGGAGCGCCCCGTCTCCTCCCTCCTCTTCTCCTCGTTTTCGTCTCGCTGCCGCGCTCACGCTCCGCATCTCAGGGCGGAGGAACGTGGCTGCTGGCTCCGGCGGCATTTCGGATCCCGCCCTCTCGTTGGTGACGCTCTCCGCAATACCTTATGCGGGCTGCATGCCTCGTCCTCTTGGATACCGGCCTGCGCGTATCCTTTCCTGTTACCGCAGCGCAGCTGTGCGTCCATCCCGTATTTTCGATCCCACACGAAGCTGGCCGCTACCCCCTTGCGGCCTCGTCGTCTCCAACGTGCCCGCCCCCGGGCGGCGGACGGGATCCTGTTTGCTGGTCGTCGATGGGGGTCAAGAGGCGGCAAGGGCGGATAGTGCCACGAGCCCTGATAAACCCTCTGGCCCCGTCTGTCCTTGATTTGCTGTCGTCTCCTCCTTGCACATGTAGTTGCGGCACATGCGGGTTGCAGTATTGGTCTACCCGCCGCCTCCTGGCTCCCCGTCGGCGATTGTTGCCACCGCTGCCGGCGCCGTCGACGTTGCCATAACGTACGACGAGCCACGGAGACGCTGTCCGGATTGTCTCGCGAGCCCGCGGCATACCCCGACTGCAACGGAGCATACGCGTGGCCACACTGGGCGTCGAGTCGCACCGCGAACTTATACTCCGTACAAACGAACCGTCCTCTCCCTCCCCGCAGAGAGACACACCCCCCGGCTTCGTCCTCGGACCCACCCTTCATCTGGCACCGGTCCCGTCATGCAGGGTCGATAGTTTCACCAGCGGTGGTCTCCTTCGCCTGCGCATATTACCGACGCTTCCTCTCTCTCTTGACTCCTTCTCCTCCTCCCCCCCC
>JALHCA010000513.1:0-40210 GCA_024340505.1 Tolypocladium nubicola
TATGTGGGGGGCAGAAGGGGGGGGGGGGGAGATTAAGCCCTTATGTAGAGTAAAGAGTTGAACATCAACAAATTAAAGCAATTTGGCGCAGTGGAAGCGCGCCGGGCTCATAACCCGGAGGGTAAGCGACCCCAGTTCGATTCAGGTTGTCGAACAATAACTAATTCGCAATAGTCGCACGATCGAAACGTGCAATTGCTACTCTTTTTTTGCCATTTATTCCATTTGGGTTCTTGATTTTTTGCGACCACAATCTCGCAGAACTGTTGATGGGCAGCTGCTCGCTGGATGTTACGCTCCTACAGCTTGGGTCTAAACCGGCTTTTATTTTTACCGAGTATCCGTACAGTATCCCGTGACTAGTAAACCGTGGAGAATGAAGTGCAGCTCACCGTGACACGCAAAGCGTCGAGGGACTCACGCGGGCGAGGGCATCTGCCTGTAGGGTAGATGACGATCAAATTCATGCAATAAATTTGCTTGCACACTGAAGCCACGACAGGTCGTAAAGTGACCATTTACAAAATATACTGCCTCCCGCTAGTCCGTGGGGATATGATACCTCCCGCTTAATCGCCGACGAAGACACCGATGGTTGAGTGACTGAATGTCGTTCCTGCTCCACCGTTGCAGCCCAACTCCGTATGGGTTCCGTGAGTTATATGTTTCGGAACAGCGAATGGCTTCGCCAAAAGAGCGGCAACTGATCCTACTCCGCACAAGCGAGCACTATGGCTTCGACGACGAACAGCACCAGAGTACCCCAGACACCACCACCAACACTCTGCACGAGCATCATCCTCGGCCGACTCGATCTCGTGTCCAGCACCAAACCCCTGTCCACGACCTGCGCGCCAACCACCACCCCTGCCCGCCGCCGTTTTGGGTGAACGGTCCCTCCAGCCACTCGAATTTACGGTGAGCTCATGCTCGATGCACCTCATCCCGCCCGCCCTGACCTGCATGTGCAAGCCGCAGCCTGCAATCCGCATACGAGCAACCCGCCGTGGCTCCCCGCCGTTTCACCCCTTCCTTTCCTTTTCCTGCACAGCATTGACCGGCGGAGAGGGAAGAAGAAGAAGAAGAAGAACGACAGAGGACGCTGTAGGCCAGTGCCTGCGACGCCCGTATTCTCCTGATCCCCGAGCCCCGTCAAGGCACTCGACCGCACCGACCCCCCGCGTGAGAGGGAGGCACAGCAGCCCGGCGACAGCTTCCACCCGCGGCGCCTCGCCACGATGGGCTTCCTCGACGGCCTCTCCGTCGGGCCCGGCGGCTTCTCGCGCCCGTCGCAGCACCGCCGCCAGTCGTCGCGCTCGCGGCACAAGAGGCACCGCTCGCGGTCGCGCTCGCGGTCCAGCTCGCGGCCCCGCGGCGGCGCGGCGTCGGTCGTCGGCTCGCTGTTCGGCGGCCTGGGCGGCGAGAGCAGCTACCAGAAGCACAACTCGTCGCGCGGCTCCCTCTTCGGGCTGGGCAACACGAGCCGCTCGAGCTTCTTCGGGATGGGAGGTACGCGCGCACCCTGCACCGCCGCCCGCTCCGAGGGGGACATGGCTCCGAGGGGACATGTGGACTGACACGATGGATGCGCAGGCCGCCCGTCGTACTACAAGCGCTCCCCCCGGCAGGGCTTCATGCAGCGCGCGTACCGCCAGCTCAAGCGCCTGCTCCGCGACCTCGTGCACTTCGCCAAGCGCCACCCGTGGAAGGTCTTCTTCCTCGTCGTCATGCCCCTCGTCACCGGCGGCGCCCTGGCGGCCCTGCTCGCCCGCTTCGGCCTGCGCATGCCGCCCTCGCTCGAGCGCATGCTGGGCATGGCCTCGCGCGCCGCCTCGGGCAACAGCTTCGGCTTCGTCAGCGACGCCGTGCGCATGGCCGGCGACTTTGCCAGCTCCGGCTCCGGCTCCGGCTCCGGCGCTCACGCCGAGCGCGGCCGCGACGGCAGCATGCAGTGGGAGCGACGGTCCGTGTACGGGTCTGCCGGGCCCGGCGGTGATGGTGGCGGCGGCAACGACGGATGGGGCGGTGGCATCATGGGCGTGGCCAAGATGTTCCTCTAGATGGCCCGACGGGAGAATCCATCCGGTGCGGATACGGACCGGACTTGTTCCGGCGTTTTGGACGACTGGTTCGCTTCACATCAACATGCCTGGCTCACCCGAATCAGGGCAGAGCCGGCCAATACTTATTAGCCATATTTAGACCCGTACGTAGCAACGAGACACAAGAAGAGAGAACAATCATTTCGCATACCTGCATGAAGTACAGCGGACAAGACATGATTCACCGCAGCTGGACACCGGGATTCCATCGCAGACCTCATATTCATTTACTATGTCGCTTCTGCTCATCTCAGCTCCCCCCTGCCGTCACCCTTCTAGCCTGGCCCTTGAAACAAACGCAGACCTCCGGCCCCCGATGCAAGTATGTCCAGAGAAAAGACGAGAGGCGGATACGGCAGCCATCCTTCCGTCCCGTGGCCTCTCCCAACCGCTCCGCCCCTCTGCGCTCCGCCGCCCCTCTGGGGCAGCAGAGACATGCTGTGTGATCATGCTAAATAACAATGTTCATGCCATCATCAAACCCCCGAGCCCCCAGGCCCCTGGGGTGCTCAATATTGTTCCTCGATATATGTCCTTGGCCTGTCTGCTGCCTCGACCAAACTGCTCAGCCCCCCCTTCTCATGTTGAGCCATCAGAAGCAAGATAGATCCTCCCCGTAGAGGGTGTGAAATGTGCAGTTTACATAACATCCATGTACATTCGTAATAAAGAAGTATTCGCGCCGTCGTCGCTGGCTAGCCCTGCCGCTTGTTTGTTGCAGAGGCTGCCGGCTGTCACAGACCTCAGGTTGGTGCGCCATCTTTGTTGGGTTTCCAGAACTGCATCATTCGGCCGAGTCGTTGCTTGGTCTTGCCCCCCTTGGATCTCGACCTCTTGTTTTCCGACTCGTTGTCCAGCGTCACCTCCATGGAGAGCTTGCTCCGCTCCCCGTGCGAGCTGCTGATGAGTCGGCTCAAGCTGATGAGGCTCGATCGCCTGCGCCCGAATGCGGCCGACGACACAGACACGGGCCGTTGCTCGCGGAGGCTCGGCTGCGACATGCGTGGGTTTGGAATGAAGGTGCTGTCTCGGGTCATGGTCGAGTTGCTCGACGTCAGCGACGGGATGTCGTAGTCCACCGATATGCGGACCTCTGGCCCCGGTTCGCCCATGAGGAGCGATTGGAAGCCGTTCTCGTCGGTTATCGACGACGGCGCTGTCGAGATGCGCTGGACGTCAATCGACATGGGTGACCGAGGGGATGGATGCGATGACGCATGGCTCGCAGCGTAGGGGCTGATGGGCATGGCCGCCGCGTTGCTGAGATATGCCGGGATGACCTCCACGGGCGCGAGCTCCTTGGCCCCGGATAGCCTTTTCGGCGACGATGCTGCCGAGTCGGAGCCACCGTGAAAGACGCTGGCGTTGCGGAAGATGATCGACGGAGCCTCCTCGACAATGACTTCTTCTTGAAGCGACGTCTTGGAACACTCCGTGCGAACGGAATGGGCAACGCTTCTGTCAGCCTCACTAGGTCCCGAACTGGTCCTGCGCGTGGGGAGTGTCATCTGGAATAGACAAGGCCCACCAGCAGGAGACGTTTCCAGCGGCGGCACCGTAGCGGGAGGCGTCACCTCGCCATCATCCGAGTCGCCGTCCTCGGGGTCTGTGGCTCCTGCTGCCTCGGACTGGGTGCTGACGGCGGCGTCGTCTTCGTATTCCTCCTCATCTTCCTCGAACACGTCGGCCATCGTTAGGTTGCTGCCGAAGCGGTGGATGCCCGCGTCGAAAGGCGGCAGGTCAGGCGCAGACTCTGCTCGACGATGATAATGCATGCCTGGGCCGCTGAAGCCCTTCAGCCCCTGCGCGCTGTGGAGTCGTCTCTTGCCGGTGTTGCCGGCAGCTCTTTGCGCAGCTTCCCATTCAGCGTTGTGGGGGAGCGGCGTGTTGAAGGGCCCGAGTGCGGCGTCCAGATCGATCATGGGTTGCGACGCATCGTCTCTCGACCGGGGCTGTGGGCTGGAAGTGTCTTGGGTGATTGTGGGGGAGTCCATCATGGTGACCTTGACGGCGGGCAGCTCAGGATCTGGAATTTCTGCATCATCGGCCTCCTCGTCCTCGTCATCGCAGGGACCGACAGAGGCTGGAGGCGTCGGCGGGCGCACCTCGCTCGTCCTGGAATGTTTCTTGTGCCCCCGAGGCTTTCGAGGTAAAATCGAGCCAGCCCATCCCTTGACCTTCTTCTTGCTCGTCTTCTTGCTCGCCTTTTTGGCACACGCGGGCGCTTCTCGACCAGTCTCTGTCGAGTCGGACTCATGGCCGGATGACGAGCCCCCAGATATAGCTCTCGAGACAGACTCTGAAGAGCTGGAGCTCGATGGCCGCCGTTTCGTAGGGGCAGTAGAGTTTATGAATGGCGGCTCCAGGCCGAAAAACGACCACCGCTTTGGCGTCTTTGTCGTCGGCGCGGCGGGGTTGGAAGCGCCCGAGTCTTGCGCTTCAGCAACGTTCAGTAGCGTCGGGATAGAGTTGCGTCGCTTCGGAGACGTATTTGGTCCGTAGCCAGCGTTGAGGTCCATCGTACGTTCCAAGATGGCGCCTGCTGTGCTCGGCCTCGAGTCAGTCAGATCACGCGTAGGGCTTCTGGACAAGAGGGCGGGGCTTTCCCGCCCGCCGGGGGAAGCAGCCGACACGATCGAGGATATGCTGCCGGAAACGGAGTGCCCGGGACGTGCCGTGGCGGTACTGGACGTGTCGCTGGAAACCAACGACAACGGCCGTGGTATGAACTCCAGCTTGTCCGAAAAGCCGACTCGAGCTCTTGCGGGCCTAGCCTGCCGTGGGCTGCTGCTCTCGACGTCAAACAGTGGAGTAGCAGGCGTGGCGGGCGCGTCCGCGTCCGAGAACAAATCGCTGGGACGCTTAGCCTCCAACCGGGCGTGAGCGGGCTCCGGCAGATCGAGCGACTGATCGTGAATCGGAATCGGAACCCCTTCTCTGGGGTCAAAGGCAGTGGGGCTGTTTGGAGCGCTGCTGCCCTTTGGCAAAGTGAAGTCGGGCAGCGGATGCATGATGGGCAGGTCACTGGTGGATATGGTACCGGAAACGCCCCGACGGTGGCCACGCCTGGGAGGAGGAGCGAGTCCTGGAGATGCGAACCCGCTCTCCGACTTGGTTGGACTGGAGCTCATGATAGCGATCGAGTTGCCGTCGCGAATGCTGCCACCAACGAATTCGCTCCCACCTCGTCGATGCCCGTGTCGCGAGGGCGAAGGGATCGGTCTCGCCGAATTGGGAGTTATTGGAGGGCTTAGGAGCGTCATCG
The DNA here is from genome assembly GCA_024340505.1 of Tolypocladium nubicola. NCBI lineage: Eukaryota > Fungi > Ascomycota > Sordariomycetes > Hypocreales > Ophiocordycipitaceae > Tolypocladium > Tolypocladium nubicola. The sequence continues at coordinate 5,368 of JALHCA010000513.1, forward strand.
AGTCGGGTTCTGGGGGGAGGGAAGCCCCGGGGTTGAAGCTGAACGCAGGCAACGCCATGGTCCTGCGTGTTCTATCGCCAGTCTCGGGCGGCATTCCAAGCGTTGTGCTGTGAAGCTCAATCGCCGACATGGGCCGCCGTCCGCTGGCACGAGAGTACGACGCCGGTGCCGAAGACGGGGAAGGTGGGCGAGCGGGAAAGACGAAAGGGGGGTTCGGAGGAGCGACGTCGGCGTGAATCAACGATTCTTGAGCCAAGGCGTCATTCGAGAGCCCCGTTCGATCCATGGGAGCGAGACGCGGAGAGTCTTGAGGGGCGTGGACAGGAGAGGCACTGGTTGCCGCCCACCTTTGGGCGTGTGCAGTTGCCATCATTCCTCCAGCCGCGCCGCGGCAACTAGAAGCGATGGACAACTAAAAAGGTGGAGGGGATCATAGGAGGGAGCGAAACGGAGGTCGTCGTGAACAGCGGCGTCGCCCGTCTGAACGTCTCTGGTTGGGGCCGGAAGACTCGAACTTGAAAGGATCGTAATCGGGGGGCGAGGTTATTCTCTCTTTGCGGTTGTTTCTGACTGTATTCGAGTCTGTACGGGGTCAGTTCCTGAATGCTACGGAGCCCAAGGCCAAGATAAGCCAAGCAAAGGACATGGTCTATCGCATGCCGTTGTCGTTGGGCAGCAGAGGGCAGAAGGACCACGATGCACGCCCCGGCGCGGTCGAGGACGGAGCAACGGACCTGACTGGAAATTCAAATGCTGCGCTGAACCAAAGGGCAGGCCAAAGGCAAAAGTGATGCGGCGACAAAGGAGCGGACGGCCAATACCAGCGCCAACTCTCGATGAGATGTGCAGCTGGAATCGCACCAGGCGGTGGATTCAGAGAGCGCGCGAGGCGGCGGAAGGGTTAGGTTGGATGGGGAAGAGGATGGGAGAGTGAGGATTGATGAGGAGGATTAAAGACCCATGGGCATGGGGGGGAGAGAGGGAGGTGACGGGCCAGTCAGTGGTCGGCGTGGGAGCGAGAGGGGGCGTGCGGGAAGAGGGAGGGGGGGCCAGCTGCACCCCCGGATGCGGATGGGACACGCAGCAGAAGCAGAGGCGCTGCGAGAGAGGCGCATTCACGGTGACGTTTACGAGTGCACTCGACTGCGCCCAGGTGGCTCTCTCTTCAGTCGAGGCCGGTCGGTCCGTCACGGGGTTGGAATTCGAGCGCGGCTCTGACGACGGAGCACAGCGCAACGGTCGATGTATTCGGACTCGTACTTTGATGGTACAAGCAACGCAAGTGCGCCGACGACTCTGCGGCATCCCGACCTGCAGGGCAACGACGATTCCTCCACTCGTACGAGTACTCGTACTGCGTACGAAGTACGGACTACCTACCTTATTAGGTACCTACAGCACACCGAGCCAGGCGCACGCTGCTACTCGTATGCTTTTTCTGGCCCGATCCCCGCGGCCAGCGCGAGCACCCATCCCAGCGGCGCAAACGACCAGAAGGTCCGCCGATTTACGAAGCCGGCGCTCGCGGCGGCTCCTCCAGTGCCCCAGGCGTCCGAGTTGCGCCCCAGCGCTGGCGGCTTGGCTGACAGCCCGCTGCACCAATGCGCCATGGAGGCAACGGCGGACACTCGCAGGCAGGCAGGGCAGGGCAGCAGGCTGCAGGGCACGCCCACACGCGGGCCTGCTAGCGCCCAGGCCCCTGGGCTGGCCCTGGCAGCGGCGCCGGGCAGTGCAGCCCACCGGCGGCCTGTGATTTGCCCGCGCGTTGCTTTTGGCGGACCTCCCCTGTCGGCTGGGCCGGGCGTGTCCCTGCGGCGCGACCAGGACCAGCAGGCTCTACGCACACAACACCATGGCTGCCAGGGGCCAGGGTGGGATTGGACGGATGGCGAGCATCTTGGGACGGCCTTGTTCATGCAGAGGCGAGCGCCTGCTGGCCCGGCAACAGCGCAGCGCCGCCGCATGACGGCCGTCTGGACGTCGTCGCTGCGGCTTCAGCCCGTTTCGTCAAACGAGTCTGCAGATAGCCGCAGGCACTACCTTACTAGTTGCCTACCTACCTACCTAGGTCGACACCAATACCTTGATCATCTTGCACTGCATGTGCTTGTTCCAGCGCCGCAAGCACTGCCATGGAGGCGAGGAACCAGGGCTCTCGTGAGGTGCCGTGGCGGGCGTCCCTCCAGATACGGCCGTTCCGTCCCCAACACGTCCCGGCTGCCGTGCAAAGCAGATCAGATTGGGCATCGCTGGCCGCCGCCCCCAAGCCAACACTGGTTGTGCGAACCACCAGTGCCAGCGAGCCGGTGCAGTGGCTGCATGCCTGTTCGACTCCCCTCTTGTTCTTGCGCGTCCCTTGCCTTGGCCCCGATACGACCTCGTGTGAGTGAGTGAGAGGGTGCGTGTGTCGGGGGCGAGTCGGCCCGTCATGCTGACGGCCGTTGCCTGTACCGACTACGGAGTACGAGTAGTTTATCACGCATCTGCAAACCTGAAGAATAAGCTTTGATGGCATTGACGTGTGGCTCCAGTCCAAGAAGAACGGCGAGTTGCAACGGCAGCTGAGGAGTCGGAGGGATCAGCACGGCAGACAGGCATCATGCCGGCGGCGTCTTCACCTCTTGATGCCGTGGACACTGCACAGCGCTCTCGCCGTCCACAACCGCGCTTCAACCGCTTGCTCGTTCACGGCATTCGTGTAAGTGCAGCCAGACGGCGCAGCAGATCGACAGGGCAGCCAAGGAGCCGGGAGGCGGAATCCGGGAACAGGGACTGTAACCGTGTGATGGATGACACCTTCGAGTTCTGCGTACGAGTACGAGTAGTCGGTACATGCATCCCGCACTTCTCCATCCGGCAGCCCTTGGCCATGGGGGCTAATTGCCTTGTTGCCTTCCCCATGGGAGCGAGATGCGCCCAGGGCTGGCAAGCCTGGGTTGGTCCAGGCGAATCCGGCCATCCCTGGCCCCCACCGAGGATATTTCTGGCCACCGATGGCTGCATCTGCGGCCTTGCGAGTACGTGCGAGTACGAGCATGTCAATCAATCAACAAGCCAAGCATGCAGACATGGCCTGTCGTGCATTGCGCAGGGCGCAACCAGGCCAGATTGCCTTCGTCGAGAGCACACCGTCGCAGACCGCCCAGGCGACGAATGCGCTTCATCCCGCCGTGTCTCACGCCGTCGGCCGCAGATCGGGTCTTGGGAGCGCACAGACGACTGCTGTCCCTGGACTGCCCGTCGCCAGTTCCGCTGGCAATCCCAAAAACAGCAATTGCTGTGCTGTTTACGACCTCGTGATGAGTCGAGCTAGCAGGGTCACGGCAACGAAACATCCTCCACCTGCCAAGCGCCTTCAGGGATCATCAACATCGACTGTCCCGAGCCCATCTCCACCCGGGACGCCGCAATCTCTCCTCGTTGCGAATGGGAATGGGCCACTGTGCGCAGGTAGCAACGTCATCATCAGGATCCGGTCGTGCTAACCCACCGCGTCTAAGCCACTTGCAATCAAAGCGTCTCGAGCTAGCCCATCCCTTTGGCGTTTGGGCTGGCCATGTCGCAGACTCGCCAAGTTGTTCGTACATAAGCCCATCTAGCCGTGAACCAATGCTTAATTAAGACATGTTATTTAATCTGCAGACAGGGGTCACGGAACACAGGGCCGGCCAAGACAATCGTCATCGCGATGCGAACGCCTTGCTGCTTGTTCGTATTGCTACGAAGTACGAGTAGAGGATTGAACATGCCTTTGGCTCTGGCTCCTGGCATACCTAGGCGACTCGGCCCATTCGCCGAGGCCCCGTGCTTTCACGGCATCTTCACAGCCATCCTTCCCCGGACATGTCGCTATTTTCGTACTTTGTAGGATCCATGCCACTCGCTCCGCCTTGTTGACAACCGTGCGTTCTTGTAATACGCGCAGCTGCGTGCTTCCTCAGGTCTTGCATCTCAAACGTCCCTCAGGATGGCGCGGCGTGGCGTCTCCTGCCCATGGCATGATATAATGGCTTCCGCAAATCCCGATGTCCTTGATGGAAGGAAGTATTGCTCCTTCGTATCACGAAGTACGTATTTGTATTCGTAGCTAAACGGGGCATACGGCTGCCGCAGAAGACACACCACGGCGGGTGACGGTGCTTCTGCACAAATATTCGCTGTTCCGTGTTGGTTGAGCATGCTACGAGGCGCACCAATCGCCGCAATCGTCGGGATATACAGGCAACCTGGATCTTGCTAAACAAGCGTGACCAGACGCGACAGAATCCAGCAGCAGACGCAAGGCCCCTGATGAATCCCTGATCAAGAGCCCCCAAGCCCCCTTTTGTGTGTGGGGATGGACCCTGATTTTGCGCCACAGCGCTGGTGAAGTGTTGGAGACTTGGAGTCCGACAGCCACACTCGAGCACACCGCCTTACTTACTTCGTAGTACTGGTCCCCGCCGGCTGATATTCGGCGGCAGAAATTTTTGGCGTGGGATATTGCAGTTTTGCGACAGCAAACCGCCAACAGCACGCCCACGCCTACACAACCAATTTCACGCCCAAGCAACACGGCATCAACATGTCCGAGGAAGACGTGCCGACGCTCGTGTCGGCAGACAAGCCGGCCAAGCCTCTTGGCATGCGCAAGAATGGTACGGCTCCGATGCGACCGCCTGTCCCCTGGTCTCCGAACTGACAGTCGTTGCAGGCAAGCAATGGCATTTGCTCAAGAAGGCATTCCGGCCGACGGCTGGCCTGACTTCTTACGAGAAGCGAACCAAGGAGCGCGTGGCGATGGTGCAGATGAAGGCCAAGGAGAAGGAGTTGAAGGATGAAAAGGACGAGCTGCGCCGAGTACGTGTCCCAGGTCACGACGGACCAAAGGCGACCCGGCGACTAACATGCTTTGCAGCAACGAATCCAGGCCCTCCGCGAGAAGCGAACCAAGAAGGAAGAAAAGGAGAGATACGAGAAGATGGCCGAGAAGATGCACCGAAAGCGAGTCGAGCGGTTGAAGCGAAAGGAGAAGCGGAACAAGCTGTTGAATTCCTGAGCAGCCGGGCAGCGATGGATGAGTGGCTCTTAATCTCCGAACAAATTACTGTGGCGTGGAGCGTTTATGAGTCCTTGGCCGCGGCGACAGATTGGCTCTGGCGCAGTACGAGCACTCGTACTGCACGCTCGATGATTATGCGCCAGGAGGAACCAGCGCCACCTGCAGGGACGGGGTTCGGGGGCCGTACCATGCCGAGAGAGCTGTGCAAGCAATGCCAGCTAGCGAACGATCGAGCTTCCTTCCAGAGATGGAGTTTTCGGGCTGGCTCGAGTCGAAATCATGCATGTACCACTGTTTCGTCGAGACTAGAGGCTTGGAGCTACGGAGCTGAGCCAGTGGCCGGGCGACAATTGTCGGAATCCGAATATGATCGCGCAAAATTAAAGTCAAACATGAGCGATATTGAAACAAGCCAATCAGTTTACTTTAGTAGTAGCCACCCTCGGCCGTTGGATTGCTCGAGTTCCCTGCGATCTCCGACATGTGAAGCTTCGCCGTCTATCAGGCTCGGCCCCACCCAGCACTACCGCCAGTGGCTGAAGCCGGCAAGTCGGCTGCTGGCTCCACGGACCTCCGACAGCTTGACCTCACTCCTCGACGGGTGGCTTGCGTCACAAACTGGCGCGTGTCCCTACCAGCGATCATGAACCTTAACTCGCTGGACCTGCCCCGGCCCACCTCACCTCCTCGCTCGGGCGGGCGGCATCAGGCCAGGCGATCGCTCACGGAGTTCACCTCGCCAACCAAGCTCCACCGCCATCATCACCATCACACGCATCAGGACCACCACCACCGCCGGAAGGACCACCACCACGATGACAAAGGCCCGTCGACTGCCAACACGCTACCGCTGATACGACATTCGCTCGACATGCCTCCATCGGAAGACGCCACGCCTTTCCTGAGCCCGGATCAGAGCCGACGAGCAAGCGTTCACGTGTCCAGAGATGACGATGCAAAGCTCGAGACCAAGGAGAGCAGGGAAGCGAGGCTGCGGCTGGAGCAGGAGAAGGCGGCTATCAGGGCAGAGTGCGCCTGCCCCAACCCGAGGAGAGCATGCCGTTTGTCTTGCCTTGCTGACGCCCGTGGATTTAGTGGCCTGAAACAGTCGCTCGCTGACCTCAACACCTTCTCGACCAACATGACGAAACGGCTCGATGACACGTACTATTCGGTGCTCGAGAAGATGAGCACGCTGCAGAACACGGTCATGGCCATGAAGGACCTGGCAGAGACGTCGCGGGAGCTCTGCGAAACCTTTGACAGGGACTCGCGGGATCTCGAGAGCGACATCACCGGCCAGCTGACGGCCGTTCGCCACTTCGACGACCAGCAGACGAGGATATCGGGCCTACAGAGCCGCATACACGAAGGGCGCGCCAAGATCCAGTCGCTCACCGGCCGGGTGGACGTCGTCAGGGAGCGCATCGAAAGCTGGGAGCGCGCGGACAGGGCGTGGCGGGAAAGGACGCGCAAGAGGCTCAAGATTATTTGGTCGGCCACGTCCGTCGTGACCATCCTCATCATCGCACTCGCCGTGGGCGTCAACTACACGTCGACGGGCATCGACGGAGACTCTTCCGAGGCCGCATCGCTCGGGTGGCTCAACATGTCCGGCCAGCCTCGGCCGTCGACCGAGGACGGCGGCGAGACTGGCAGGGCACTCCTGTGGAAGACGCCGCTGGCTGACGGCGAGCAGCTGCGGGCGTTTGACGAGCTGTGATGGCAGGGGACGGGCACCCTGGCGTTTTTCTTTGAAACTTATACCCTTTACAGCGGTCATGATACCCTAGGAATGTCCATAGCATCAAGAGTCTAATCGAGTCGATGGTGATGACTGATTCACGATGCTAGAGTGTGGGGGCGGGCCAAGTCTTCGGCATCGCCGAGCAAGGCAGATTGATTCACCCAGTCCGTCATGCAAAGGACGTCAACGACGCGTTGCATTTGGCGCTTTGTGAGCGGGCTTGCGCTGCGCCCTACTGTTTTCACAGCCACACACGCGCTGCAGTGCCTTCTTCGGGGCATATCTTTGGCTTGTGCCGGCGCGTAGTCGTGATGGGCGTCTAATCTCCCGTCCTCCAGCCATTTGCCCCTGCCGCCGGGAGCCGAGAAGCGGCTGTATCGAGAGGCGTGGCGTGAGACGAGTTGACCTCCGGCCTCTCGATGCCGCTGCGTCGGCGTTCGGCTTTGGGCGGCGGGACGCGAAATGGTCGTACACGGTCAATTCCGGGTCAATTCCGTGCGTGGTCATGGAGGCGAGACAACAGGCGCGTAAGCTTATTCCAAGGCAACGCTTGGCACGTTGTCAGTCGTTTCATAATAGTCCGTAGTCTGCCCTACCAACTCGGCCCTCGTCGCGTGGAACACAATGCCAGGTAATCTCCGGTGCTCGACTTGCCATGAGGGTGCATCTGCAAGGAATGGGGCTACGAGTACCTCGCAATGCACTTCGCACCGATGCTACCCTGCTCCCCGGTGCCTGCATCTCTTTCATGGTGTATCGTCTGATTCGGCTGGTGCTTGTGCGACGCGCCGACAGCCTCTTCCAGCGGCATCAGTGGCTTGGCCGCTGGAGCCCACGTCATGCCCCGCCTGCGGTGGCTCCCAAGCGCCGCGCCAGCCCGGCCGTGGGCCTGATCATCCACTGGCGGGCCAGCCTGCACTGCACGATGCTCGGACAGTGCCGTTGAAGAGGCTGTGATGGGAATGGATGCCGCGCGGGCTCGGCGCCCGTTTTTCGCAGGGCCATCAAGCGCCCTGGCCAGGGACGGGCACTCGTATGTATAGGAGCGCTCGCCCTCCCCGTGCGTGACGCCTCCCTCGCTCCCGCAGAGACGGATATTCGCCTCCCCCATTCAGCTCACTGTCGGGAGCGTGTCTGTCATCTCTGCCCCAGCTGACCGTCTGTTGTGTCGGCTGCCCGTGCTGAGCTGAGCTTCCCCCGCTGACGACACCTCGCCGACTAGCTGCCCCGCCAAAAGCTCCAGACGAATCTTCAGCCCCGTCGCCAGCAGCGCCCGCGGACCCATTGACGGAAATCTGCGTCCGAGAAGCAGGAAACGGCCGTGTTGACCATCGAGCGCTGCATCGCCCGACTCGGCTTCCTCCCTCTGGACCAGCGCACCTCGCCAGCCATGGCTCCCGCGGATCGAGTCGAGCCCGCGAGCGGCCCCGCCGACTCGACCATGAAGCTGCCCATCCGCACCAGCAGCAGCGGCTCTGCGCCGCCGCCCGGCGTTTCGCTGACGGGCAAACAAGAACACTGTACGCTTCCCCGAGAGACTGCACCCCGTGGTGGGGGATGATGGCGACGGCGGCGGCGGCATGGCTGACCTCTTCCCGGCAAACAGATCTGAAGCGCGAGCTCATGTCTCAGCAGGTCAAGTGGGAGATCAACGAGCTCAACTCCCCGACCGCACTGCAGCGATTCGGCGCGCCCTTTCGGTCCGAGCACGGCGAGGTCTCCCCGCAGGAGTCTGAGCTGCCCATCCTGAGGTACATCTTTGTCAAGCATGTCCGCGACTTTCCTTTCCTCGATAAGGCCCGGGAGAAGGAGTTCTGGCAGGACAAGCTGCAAGTCGTACGTCCTCTCACCCTCCCCGCATATGCAAGTCTCAGGACCCTTCTGACATGGACATCGCAGTTCCTCGAGTCCTTCGCCGGGAAGCAAATATCGTCCTCTGAAGACCGTCTCGAGGAGACCAAGCGCCGCAAGCTCGCCATCAAGGCTCAGAAGCTGGTCGAGCTGATGATGGTGTCCGGCATTGGGACCTCGTCTGGGTTCGAGGAGCGCATACGATTCTCCGAGATGGAGATCGTCGACAGCAACGCCATCGACACCGGCGTCATGCACACGATGCCTGAAGGCAACTACATCAACGGCTGGGACGTCAACGTTGCCGGAGTCCGCGTCGCCTCCGTCAAGAGGAACGTTAGACACCACAAGCACGCCGAGTTCCTGCTCCGGATTAAGAGAAAGGGCGAGCTGGAGCACTTCGTCGGCCGCAGATACGGGGACTTTGCCAAGCTACAAAAGCACCTGCGAACGGAACTGCCAGGCAGGGTCCTGCCCCAACTGCCCAAGAAGAACAAGTCCAGCTCGACGGCGTCCGGCATCTTTTCGTCCCGGGGCAACGGCGATGACTCTGACGCGTCGTCGATCTCCTCGGTTTCGACTCGCTTCGCCAGTGTCCCACAGGAGCTCGACGCAGCGCCATCGTTGTTGTCTCCCACAGCAGGTGAGAAGAGAAGCTTCGTTTGAAAACTCACAACTCGCTGACATCAAGGCCAGGCCAAATAAGCAACCGGAGGCCGGGCTCCATCAGATCGACCAGGTCGATAACATCCAGAGCGTCTCCCCGCCCGTCTGTCGAGGGCCGCGGCAGTCCCGCCGTGCAGCCTGGGACTCCGAAAAACGAAGATGTACGCATCCCTACACATCTCCAAGTACTCGAAACTAACATCCTGCGCAGACTGTTGTGCTATGGCGCGAGAACCAGCGAATATCCCTGCGCTCTTATATTCGGTCTCTGCTCCACAACCCGCAAGTAGCCAACACCAAGGCGATGACGGACTTCTTGGGCGGTGACCCCATCACCCCTACGGACGAGGACGTAGACGACATTGTGCGGCGAAAGGCAGTGGACGAGAAGCGCATAGAGGAGCAAAAGAGGTTCTACGAGATTGCGAGGCGGCGCGCTGCTGAGCTTGACGAGTACATGGAACAGTGAGTGCGCCTGTGTCTGCCAAACGCACCTGTACTGACACGGACCAAGATTCCGACGAGACATTGTAGAGCGCAACGGCCTCACCATGCTCTTCAAAGAGATCAAGGAAAAGCATACCATAGACGACCTCAGCATCCAGTACCGCAAGTTTGCCGAGTGGCTTCGGATCGAAGTCGCCGCCGTCATCTACCACCTCTTCCTCGCCGAAGACAACTCGCCCGAGATGTTTGCCCAGGCGAGGCGAATCCACTCGCTCATCCCTTACTCCGTCATCAAGAACGTCATCCGAATCGCGAACCCCGCGGCGGTCATGTCGGGTATCCTGGACATTTTCCTGGCCCAGCCGTTTGGGACCCGGTCGTTGATGCAGCGAATTTTCTCGCTGACGTTGAACGACGGCATCAAGAGCTTCCAACGGTCCATCGACACCCTGACGGGCAAGATCGGGGACCCCGTCTTCACGGAGAAGCTGCAGAAATTCACGAATGCGGAGGCGCACATCAAAATCGCCATTCGCGAGGAGGCCGAGAACGAGGACATTGATCTCATTGTGGCAATTCTGCGGTCCGACATGCTCGAGCCGGAGCTGTCGGGGGAGCAGATCCAACGGCTGTTCAACGCATACGTGGCATTCAACAGCGCAGTCGAGCACGTTGACGAGGAGCTGAAGCAGGGGGCGCAGCTCTTCTCGTACCTGAAGCAGCTCCTGAAGCTTTGCACCAGACAGCGCGACAAGGCCATGATGCTGGGCCTGATCGAGGAGCCCGTCACGCTGCAGCTCTTCCGTGACCTGTTTACGATCTTCTACGAGCCGCTGGTGAGGGTGTACAAGTCAGCAAACGTCTACAACAGCGTCACCGATTTCGCAGTGTTTTTCGACGACATGATTCAGGTACGTCGTGGTCGAAGCAATTCGAACGGTGAGCAGTGACAACTAACGCTGGACACAGGTCGTCGATAAATGCAGAGAGCAGGATGCTTCGGCAGATCCCAACCAGACGGTTCAGGCGTTCATCGACCTGTGTCAGCGACACGAGCACAACTTCTACAAGTTTGTGCACGAGGTGCACACTCACGACAACGGACTCTTCACTCAACTCATGGGGTGGATTGAAGGGATCCTGGAGTTCCTCCGCAAGGGACCGGCGAACGGGACGCTCAACGTCAATGCTCTCTTCGAAGGAGGCGTCGGCGGAGGCTTGTTGAATAAGGAGGCGGCGATTGAGGAGATCAATTCTCTCATTGCGTGGCAGGAGGCGCGCAAGAAGTGGCACAACGACAAGACGCGGCAGAAGATGGCCGCCGAGGGACAGCCAGGCGGCGGCATCGGGGCAATCGGCGTGGGCTTCAGCTCTTCCGATTTCGGCCTGGACGTCCAGGACCTCCAGGAGATGACGTACGACGACGGCTCCGAATCAGAGGAGGAGGCCGAGCTGGAAGACGAGCTGGACCCGATAGAGGCCGAACGGCGCAGGCGGTCCAAGAAGCAGGACCGACTCCGACGGTCGGCGGGAGAGCCGGTGAAGCCACCGGTCTCCGAGGTTCACCACTTGAAGGAGAACTTCCTGGTGATGTTGCGAGAGGTTTTGGCGGACTAGAGGGGGGCATTGCGATATCCCTGGGGCGCGTTGTGAAGCTGCATGTTAGATGCGCAGGACGGCGCCTGGCAAAGAGCGCCGGCGGGAGTTGGTTACTTCGTAGTTGGAGGGTTTTAGCATGAGGCGTGTAATTGAGAGAGGCGGCGTCCGAGGATCGCCTGGCCCTCACTCTGGCACTCTGCGGCTTCAACGTGAACGTGAGGAGTGAGCCTCGGGCAGTCCATGACGCCCGCTCATCCGCAGCAGCAGGCCCCGATTGGCGCAGTGGGGCGGCGTCGTCGAGAGCCGGGACTGCCATGTGATCCGCTGGAGCTCCCGACCGAGGACGCTGCCAACGACGAGACGGGATGCAGTCGATGGCATTGAAAGGGAAAGGAGGTGGTTCGATGGGAGAAATATAAGTTGCCGCTCGCTCAATGCCCTGTTTTGGAAGCCCACCGAACCTCATTCTCGTCTCCTGGGGGTTGCACGCGCAGCGAGTATACTGGTCCCGTGCGTTGGCACGTACCCTGGTTATCAAGGTGCGCGGCAAAACCCCGGCCCAGTGGGTAGGTTTTGCAGCCCTAAAGCACGTTGCGGCTGTGAGCCCTCTTCGCTTCTCCCCAATCGCCGCCTTCCCACATTGGGCTAGCGCTTCTTGTCCCAAAGGCACAACGAGCCCTCGAGCGGAACTTGGATTTTCTCGCCGTCAATCACTATCGCGACTTCACCAACATCCTCGCCCAGGGACGACTAACCCCCAGCAGCACAACAACAGACTCTCGCCGGTCCGGTTGGAGAATTTGTGTGTCTACGTCGTCGTCTGAGCCGCCGCCTTTCTTTCGTTTCCTTTCGCCACCAAAGGAGTCGATACGATGTCGTCGTTCGAGCCGGTTGTGAGTACACCACCAATCGTTTGCATCCCGTGGCGCGATGGCAGACTCGGGTCTGGAGCAACGGCACGGGCAGGATCCAAGGGAATCAGATTGGACCAGGGATTGATGCCTGCCACCGCTCTTCGGCTATCACGGGGCGCCATCGCTGCACGGGGGAATTCATGATGGGACAACTGGCTAACTGAGGCGCTTCTGCTCAGGTCGTCATCGATGGCAAGGGCCACCTTCTGGGCCGTCTTGCCAGCATTGTCGCCAAGCAGCTCCTTAACGGTCAGAAGATCGTTATCGTCCGCTGCGAGGCGCTCAACATCTCTGGCGAGTTCTTCCGCGCGAAGCGTATGTCCACCCACAACCCAACCCACAGAAGCCGATACTCGAAGTCGGATGGCATCGACACCAAACGCCCGCAACTCATCGTGCGGGCGTCGGACCCATGATGAGAAAAGCAGAATACTGATGATCAAAACAGTCAAGTACCACGCCTACCTGCGCAAGATGACCCGATACAACCCCACCCGCGGTGGTGAGTCCGATACCGATTGCTGTGCGGCGCAGACAGCTTGTTGACAACCCATAGGTCCCTTCCACTTCCGCGCCCCCTCCCGAATCTTCTACAAGGCCGTCCGTGGCATGATCCCTCACAAGACTGCCCGGGGTGCCGCCGCTCTCGAGCGCCTCAAGGTCTTCGAGGGTGTTCCCCCTCCCTACGACAAGCAGAAGAAGATGGTCGTTCCCCAGGCTCTGCGTGTCCTCCGCTTGCAGCCTGGCCGCAAGTACTGCACTGTCGGCCGTCTGAGCCACGAGGTTGGCTGGAAGTACCAGGATGTTGTTGCTCGGTATGCTTCACCCAGTGTGATATCGAGGCAAGATGGATTTGTGCTAACTGGGAATGCAGGTTGGAGGAGCGAAGAAAGGCGAAGGGCGCTGCCTACTACGAGCGCAAGAGGGTCGCTGCCCGACAACTGTCCGATGCGAAGAAGAACGCCTCCACGAAGACCGAGACTGCGAAGGCCCTTGCGGCTTTCGGCTACTAAGTTAGCCAGCACCCTGACCCTAAACGGTCTCGGTAGCTTAGCATTGTCTTGTCATTTCTCGTGCGGTTCATTAGATTGGCGCGGCGGTTCACAACGGATTACACTTGATTTGCTGAGTGATGGCAAGGGCGGCGGCTTATGGGAGGGTTGCGGATGGTTATTCTAAATGTTCTACATGAATCTCGTCGGAACCCGTGCCAAAAACAATAAAGCACAGAAACCACATGCTCAAGACACGAATGGTGCGTGAGGATGACAGATATGGTGCGTTACGGTTCTCGGCTTGTGACGGACGCGGAACAGGAGGGATGGTCTCGCTTATCCCATGGCTCCACCCAAGGATGCCAGACTTGGCTTTGGGAGGAGGGTCCCGAGGGGATGCAAGATAAGGGGGATGATTGTGGCGACGGAGGCGGACGACGGATCATGTTCCTCTCTGACGTGACGGAGAGAATCTAGCATTTTGCACAATAGGAGTAGAAAAGGAACGGAACTTGAATTATGGGCTCAGTTTTAAATGGACTCGGAGCCGTTGGAGCGACTGCGAGCTGCCTAATATGTCATGTTAGGCGTTGAGATGGACACTGGCATCTGCATGTCACCAGACATGGTCGTCTCGCCTGTATGGACTGCAACGGACAAACGAGCGAAAGTGCAATATAGCAAGAAGACATCTCGGCTGACTATTCTGCACTAACAAGAATGAACTACGGTGCAACGGCTCTTGTACTGATAACGTACGAGTGAACTTAGACTTGTGTGTTTTGTGGGGGAACCAGTTGTCACCAAGCGCCTCACGTGGTCAGATTCTGGTCGCCTTGTGCAACCGTCTCTCAGGCATAATTCGACGAAGGAAAAGCCAGATTCTTATTGGCTCTACGGTCATCCCATAATACTTAAATGGATTCTTCAAAAGCGATTCATCATAGCGCCTCACAATTCATTCCTTGTGTATCTGTGGTTTCCTGTTGATGACTTAGGTGGTGGAGCACCAGCAGTGGTGGAGCACCAAGCGGACCCCACAGTCACATGTTGATAAGATAACGGTTCAATGTGCGAGGTGTCCTTCTGTGGCTTAATCCGGGGTGAGCTTCATCAGGCACGGCGCAACTCAACTACACTTCCTCAACCACACAATCCCGCACGACAACTCTCTCCTCTTGGCCCACATACACGCCAAAGGCCATAAAAGGGGATACGCCAACAAGCCAGAGCCACAGACAAGTCCCCCCGCGCCACACCAGTGAGAGAGCAATCGCACGTCATCTCTGCTTAGCAAGGAAGCCGGGGAGACAACCCACCAGTGTCGCAACCATGTCCGACCTCACGCACTTCGACCTCCTCCCGCTGCAAATGGACCCGCAGTCCAAAGCCATCGATGCGCCGACCCGGCCCTCGCGTGCCCTCGCCTCCGAACTCGAGCACCTCAACAGCCTGCACCGCACGCTCCTCTCCGTCGAGGGCAGCGCCAATGGCGTGCCGCCGCCGCCGGTCCCCGTCAACCCCAAGCGCACGGGCAACGTGACCAAGCTGCGCGACAACGGCAACGCCGAGTACCGCAAGCAAAAGTTCACAGAGGCCGTGCGGCTGTACACGCTCGGCATCCAGATGGCCCTCACGCGGCCCATGTGGGAGCCCGCGGCGCTCGTCCGCGAGGAGGTCAGCGGCCTGCTCGCGAACCGCGCCCAGGCGCACATGGCCATGCAGAACTGGCCCGAGGGCGCCGTCGACGCCGAGGCGAGCGTCGAGGCCCGGCGGGTGGGCAACGCAAAGGGCTGGTGGCGGAGGGGCCGGTGTCTGGTCGAGATGGGCCGGCTGGACGAGGCCAGGGAGTGGGTGAAGAGGGGGCTGGAGGTCGAGGGCGAGGAGGCTGAGCTTGTGAGCCTGTTGAAGGAGATCGAGGGCTTGATTGAGAAGAAGAAGGCGCATTGAGGCGGGTACTCTGCTCCAAGGGGAAATGCGGCAGTACTAGTAGGTCAACGCAAGGCGGGACGAGCGGCAGATGAGCGCTTCGCTGTTCCAGCCTACGGACGGCCGGAAAGACGGGGAGAGGGCCGGACAAAGGGCCCGAAGATGCCTCGGAGACTTCCCGACGAGGATGTCAGCCTGGAATAGAGAGGCTACGGAGATATAATCTGGCAAGACTAGCGAACCGGACATGGCGCTTGGGAATAATACAACTCTTTTCAATTCGCTAGCCCATCTTCGTCCTCATTGAACGCAGTTGTCGGGTACACGCATGTCTTGCCAGACTTTGAATAAGATTCGTGCGACCCTAATCGTACTGTCTCAACCCCAATATTGGGCTTCTTGTGAGACAAAGGTGCGACGGCATGGCCGAGTTACCGCGGGACTACGGAGCAGGAAGCACTGGAATGTAGGTTCCTGCATCAGCAGGATAGGCGCAAGACATGGCAGCGAATGTCGCGTATGAATTCGCACATCTGCGCAAATACAAGCAATCACCGGATAAGAGGTGTTGGCAGAATCGTAAATGCCTGAATTGATGTATTGATATCCTAATTGTTAGTGAAGCCGTGTCAAAGCGTATGCAATTGAAACCCGTGAAAGCCCATCCCAATCCTTCGCTCCGGTTGTTCATCATACACGCGTCATCGGCCGACAGCTCCCCTCGTGTTGAAGAATGATCAAGAGAAACAGCAGCCCTGGAATCCCACCCGGTGGTATGCATGCGCTCGACATGAAGTACTGCGGTGACGATGGTGGATGCCAGCAAGCGCACATCCAACAGCCCAGGCAGGCGCGTCCCGTGCACGCGACGTGCGTTACTGAATGTGCAATGGACGACTCGTCTCGCATGGTCCATGTCCGTTTGCTCGTCTGTCGGGTCCAATTGTTGCGAAGAGTTGCCGAAGGTAAAACTGCATATCATGCGCATATTGGAATGGTGACTGCATCGCGACTGGACGAGAATATCCATGTCTTCTCGACCGCCTCTCCGTAATGATCCTGCACTGAATCGTTGCGAAAAATGTGAAAAGGGGCATCGTCGTTATGCCCGCGCATGGAAGTGACGAAGCGCTGTCAGCTCTGGCCACCATCCAACATTCCGTCTGTGCCAGCTCCGGTGCCAGCTCCAGTCCTAGCTCATCCCGTCCAAAACGGCGGGTCTATGAGGCCTTCTCGGAGAGCTGCTTCTTCTCGTTTACAGTGACACTAAGAGTGACACTCTTTTGTCGCGGGCGCATTACGGCATCCTGGCTGCTCATGCGGCGATCGAGGGCACGTTCCAGCTTGGCGCCGAGGGCCAGCTTGCTCAGGTTGTCCGTCTTCTCATCGCTGAGGACCACGCGTTGGGACGAGAGGGCCTTGTTCTCCATGCGATCCAGGCCGAGGGCGATGTCGCGGATCTCGGCCTGCACAGAGTCCGTGGTCTGGACGGTGGCCGTCAAGGAGGGTGCCGCCATGCTATAGGAGCTGAAACGGACCGAAGTTCGGGCCTGTCGGGGTCAGCTTTAGGAAATCGGAGGGCCGAAGCATTAAGCGCCGGTGGTTGGAAGAAGCGGGCGATAGTGGCGGCGGAGTTGAAGAAGCAGAGGCTGGGAAGCTTGGGGCAGTTCAAGAGACCGGGGGCGCACGAACCAAAGGAAAGGGCTGCTTTTGGAGGCTTCGAGGAGCAAGCCAGGTCAAAGGGAGGGGCAGGAAGCAGAGAGAGAGAAACAAGAGATGAGTAAAGTCGAGGCAGGGAAGACAAGACAAGACAAGACAAGATAAGACAATCGATGCATGATGATGACGAGAGACGAAGTTAAAAGCAAGTCATGAACGTACCGACGGGGCCATGATGGGGCGAGAGGAATCCAACGAAGTGGGCATGTTTTTGCCAAGCCAGGGCGGGAGAAGCGTGGGTACGAGATGAGACTGGGGGTGCAGGGACCTCGTCTTTCGGCAGCAATGCGGCGAGCAGCTGTCTGTCGGATACGGGTGGGGAGCAACGAGGCCCTGGGATGCTCGTTCAGCCGTTTGTCGCCGAAGTCTGGTAGCGGTGGACACGGTGAGACGTTGGAGCGAGCGCGGGCGGCGCGTTGGTCTGGTGCGGGGAGTCCGGGGCCCTGAGCTGCTGCGGCGACAGGGAAGCACGGTTCGTCAGGAGGAGCTGGAGCGGCTCGGGATCATGCGGACGCTTCTTGTTGCTGGACAGTGCTGGACAGAGGCGAGCGAGCGTGAGCGAGGGTGAGATGCGAGGAGCGAGGAGCGAGGAGCGAGGAGCGAGGCGAGAGGCGAGAGGAGATTGAAGAGGACAGGAGAGGGTGGAGGCGGAGCGTTGCGCTGGAGCTGGGGTGGTGGTGGGGGTCGGATGGGGGTCGGATGGGAGGCTGCAGCGAGCGACGGGTCTGCCCGTGCCTGCCGTGCCTGCAGCGCCCGTCCACCTGGGGCCCACGTGAGCGTTGCATTCCAGGTCCGGAGGCCGTACCGCCGCGATTGCGTCGACGGACATCCCATCCTGCTCACTACACGTTCGGACATGCGGAGACCGATCCCGCAAAGCCAGTCGACCAGTCCGCCGCCGTCGGCAGAGCGTGTGCCGTGAATTTGCACTATGGCGACGACGGCCACGCGGCGACATGGCACATGGCGCCATGGAGCCTGCAAGTGGATCCCGATGCCATGTGCAGGCCGCATGGCCGCTGCGCTTCCGACCCTCCATCAAAGAAGCAACCCTCCTCCGTCCGTGTCCTTTCTTCGTCTCTGCGCTTGCTGACGGGCCGTGTCAGCGCGAGACGTGCGAGCAGGACACGGACGGCGGCTGTTCGAGATAAAACCATAGTGGCACGTCGCCACGCCTTGGCGGCTTCGCAGCAACAACGACGCATTGCCCAAGCGCCGCCTGCGTCACTGACAGGCGCGCCGGGCTAGTCGACCACCATTGTGCCGCCCTGAACTTTCAGCCGCGCTGTAATAGTGTTGGGGACGAATGAGGGCTGCGCTGCGCAACGGCGATCCGTCGAGGCTGCCTCGGCCGTCGGCGAGTCAGCAGTCTGGATGAACGCCTGTCGCTGCGTGTCGGCACTTTCACACCACGTGGCTCGTTGGGTCCGGGCCGCCTGCGACAATGCAACCCTACCCTGAACCTCCGCCCATCCAGCTTCCGTTGCCACGCTGCTGAAAGGCCCGATGACGGCGATCCAAGCCGGAATCGTCGCGCTGTCTCGCCTGCCTCTCCAACAGCAGTGGCATCAGAGACAGCGGGCGGTGTGTGCGGAGCGGTGAACAGCTGAATCTACGAGTACTCGTATCTGCTCATGCTCGGCAATGGGCCGGCGACTGGATATTGGACTCCCGAACCGCTGGGATGCCATTTGCGATACGCTCCCTCTGTCCTGCTGCTGAGCCAGGGTGCAGCCTAGTGCCTGTCGTCGTGCTGGCGAATGGAACATGCAGTGAAGAAGACTGGCGGGCAGCAAATCCTGGCCTTGCATGGGGAGTGGTTCTCAAGCCACGATACATGTTGGACATGTGAGAAGGAGGGCCCAACTGATCCTCAAACTCGCCCTCACCAACTTCAAAACCTGTCCGATATGCATTTGCTATGAACGAAATAGGCCACAATCCCCCAATTTGAAGACGATTCCCCTGAAACGGTGGCAAGCTCAGCTCGTTTCCGAGGCACCATCCATCACCATCCCAATTGTGGGGAACTCCAGGTCCGAGCCCCGACATCAGTAACCGCATCAGTCTGTTGCTGCTTTTGTTTGCACTGTCGTCGTTAGCATGCCAGCACCACACCTCCAAGCTCCCCGGCCAACTTACGGCTCTGGAAACACGTCTGGCAGCATCCATGGTCACACGTCCTTTCCACCTGTTCCTCGTCGCCCGAAGCCTTGTTTACCTCCATGCGCTTGACCGGCTTCATGCACCAGCCTGTTGTGTTCGGCCCCTGTCTACACTGACAGCATACCCACCGTCCGCCCTTTGACTTGAATGCGCAGTTCTCCAGCGGGCACTCGGTTCTGCCCTGGCGGGTTTCTCCAAAGCTGACGCTGCCGCAGGGCGTCGTGCGGCGAGAGGCGAGGTCGAACGAGGAGTTTCGACAGTAGGACCACTTGATCGACGTGTGTCCACAGACGTGCTCACGCGGGTCGCCTTTGCACATTGCTACAGGTGGTGAGGACCCGATGAATCTTGTCTCCATAGAGTTTCTTCTGGGCAAGTGCTGAGAGATTGATAAAGTCGACGTACGCTTTCTGCTGCGAGGGGTTGGCCAGAAAACACACTGGCTCTCACAACGAAGATTCGGGTCTACTTATTTATGCCTTCTCGTGACTTCCTGCGTCCTCCCGAGTCTGTCTGTGAACTGCGGCATGGCCAAAGAGCTTTGCCGGTCCCAACAGACCGGCTCGGAAGGGACGCGTCAATTCCGCCTTCTGCTGCTGCCATCCGTTGTCTCTCTCGCCAAGCTGCAGCCGAACCGAGGCGCCGGTATGCCATGATGCACATCAAGAGTAGACTGCAGCAGCATTGGTCGCCAAGTGTGGATTCTTTCTTCGGAGATCAAGAAACGACAGCACGGCTCTCCGCCTCCCTGTCAGTACCCAGGCCCGCGGTCCCGGGACCTCGTACGTCGTCGTCGATGGGCAAGAACGCAGACTTTTACCAATGTCTCGGGAGAGGCGAGTGTGGCGTTCATGAGGAGGATATTGGGATCGTGCGACTCCGAATGCACGGCACTCTCCCGCAGGGGCTCCGAACGATGGCATCCGCAAAGACCGATACTCAGCGGGCAACCGGCTGAGAATCATTGCTGGGCTGGGCGTTGGCAGGACCCGGGGCGAGGATGGTCGTACGAGATATGCATTGTTTCTCGGTCGATTGTGCAGCTCGCCGATGAAGATGCCTCAGATACGCCTCGGGAGGGGAACCGGGCTGGACAGCAGCGGCTGCCGACATGGTGGGGGGTGACAAGGTCTCACCGGGCTCTGAATTGTCGGGAAACTGGCTCCAGGAGTGTGGTCCCGGGAGTGCGGTACGTGGGCTCGCCGGAGTCGTCGATCCCGTGGACGGATGAGCTGCATACTGGTTGCGATGGTGACGCTCAGCCCAGCTACGAGCAGCAGGGGAGTCCCGTTTTGCTTGGCCAGATGCCGCTGACACTGCCATCTCCGTGGAAACATGGTTGCTACGGCACTGGCTGCTGGAAATCAGGCACTGGGCCTCCTTCATGGACGAAAGCGCTTGTCTAGCCCCGGTGATCTCCAGCGCCCGGAAGGCTCCATGCGTGTGGCCGTCTGGACCCCCTGGACTGGGATCTGTGCTGCTGGATCTGGTACGACAATATGTCTCATGCAGGTTCGGAGATCTCAATCTCAGCCGCGCTACATCTGCAAGTCGGGAGCCGCTCGCAGTGGTCAATCGCGGACTGCCACTCATGGATTCCCGCCTGCTTGCTTCGGGTTCGAGAGGCTCATCATGGCAGAGAGATGGCCGTGTTCGCTTTGGCAGACATCTTGGGTGACACGTACAGGGCCTGCCAACTCCAAAACTGCCATTACCGACCAAGCTAGTTGTCCGCCGGATTCAGATACCTGGCCACTAACGGTTTCCTTCCGAATAAATCGCCGCTGGCCAAAAAGGAATCACTCCAAGCCGTACAATCCCCGACGACGTCGAAACCGCCGGCGGGTACTCGACGGTCCACAACCTGTAGTGCTTGGGGCCCTCGATTCCGATGCTGTGTTGTCGTTGCAGCAGTCGTTCCTGATGTCGAAGTTGTCGCAGGCGAGCCAGATCTTCCATCGGGTGCACATTGCCAGGGGCTGTTTGCTTCGCTCTCGGGAAGGCAAGGTGGCACAGCTGTGGATGGCTCGCCAGAGGGCCTGCTTCGCGTGACTAGAAGTGGGGGAGAAGCTGAATACGCAGGGAGGGCGAGGGCGAGGGCGTCTGTTGTTAGTAAAGTATATGCGAGTGGAGGGTGTTTTGCTGCAGCAAGGCGCGGCCTGGTGACCGCTGCGTCTTGATGACTGCTTCCGAGGCTGCTGATGGTTCCGGGGGCACGCTGCTGGTTCGCGGTGGTTGCACGGGGAGGCTGTATGTCTCGGCCGGCGGCGTCGATGACGTGAATATCTGGCTGCTGAGGCGACTGGAGACGGAAATAGCAGCGATGAGGCAGCAGGACTCTTGGAAGAAATAGCGCGACTCCGGCGATGTCTCTGCTGTGTGAGACGTAACGAAAAGAGCTCGACGCGACTGCTATGCCCCTGACAACGCACGTAGAAGATCGATCCAAGGCGGCGCCACAAGCCGCTGACCAAGATGCTGATCGGGGCGTAGTTCCGGGTATGTACGTCAAGAGCTCTTGTCCCTGACCCTAGTCGCGTTGGGATTGACGGCCGGCGTCGCGGTGCCGCTTGTCTCAGCGGCCGGGCACGGCAGCAGTGGATGATGAGGTGTACATGTTGGCGGTGTCGAGTGTCGGCGGGCGCACAGGAGGACCTAAAGTTTGCGTTTGAAGGTGGTTACCTGTTATGAGGCATGCAGAGGGATCTGCTGGCGAAGGAGAGGTTGCCAATACTGGGCAACGCTGCAAGTTTGGTAACACGGTGGCACCCCGGTGCTTTGTTAATCTGGGTTGCTGAAGGTTGCTTGAAGGTCATGCGCATCATATCGTGAAGCAGCTTTTGTTCTGCGGTAGGCCAGTCGGCTCCGGACCTATGCGCCTGTCGTTGGTCAGGGATTCAAAGTTGCAACGTTAAACACCAGCCTCCATCTGATCAGTGCCAATCGAGTGTCGTCTGTCGCTGGAGTCCGCAACTGTATACCGCATGTTGGGACAGAGTTAGAGAAGCTGGCGAAACGGCACCAGCCAGTGATAGATTTGCTCCGTGATATCCTTGAACGCCGTTACATGCTCTATCTTACAACCTTGTCATAAATATCGTCTCAAAACCTGGAGCTTGTCAGCAGGCATACGCGGGGGTGGATTACATCTGCTTCTCACCTTATTTCGTACGAGCCCGCTCTCGTCATGTACCGAACCCACTTGACACTAGAATAATTGCTCTTTTCAAAGACCTTGAGGTACCGCACCAGCAAACCAGAGCTGGTGAACATCAACAGGCTAAAATTCAAGCTCAACGGTGGCCGACTCCAGGCTCGCTGGTTCGTCATGCTCGTCAGTATCGCCTCGGCGCTGAGGACATACTCGCTCTGGCCGGTGAATCTGCCAATCTTCCACACGATGCAGTTCTCGCTGGGCTCGTACTTGGCTTTCCCTTGGGTGCAGCGCTCCGTGATCTTCGCCGTGTTGAGGGGCGTGGGTATCTTGACGACGACGTTTGTGGCAAAGAGTTTGGAGCCAAAGTTGGCCTTGACGCCGATGCTGTACTCCACCTTGGAGCGGCCGACCTCGTTGACAATGGCGTGGACCTTGAAAGGGAGGTTGACGTTTTCGGTCGCACGGTAGCGCATGAGCTCGAACTCGCCATCCGGAGGCACGAAGCTGATGATTCTGTCCGTGTCAAACTTGCCCAGCTTGACACACTGGTGGAACTGGCAGTCCTCGAGCGTGACGCTGCCTGCCGCCGCCTTGGTCGCCTTTGACCCCATCTGATTCCCGCTGGGGTAGCTTTGAAGCCCATCGTTGTCCAACAACAGCCTGTCGTTCAAGCCGAATTTGCATTCCGGAGTGCCGGTCAGGTATGCACGCATCACAATCTGCCCTGTGACGTCGGCTCGCAGCACGGCGCCCGTTGCAGACATGAGCAGATTGACGTCCTCTATTACATCGACAAAGGCCTCGTTCTTGCGATACCTGACGTCCGCTTTCCGCCAAGAAAGCGCGCCGGTGGCTTGCATGGTGATCTTCGAGGTATCTTCGGGTCGCGCTTCGGACTTGACGCCTTCGGTGGTGATGTACATTTTGAGCGTGTCCGTCTCGGTGTTCTGGGGATATCCAAAGTCGATGATCTCTAGATTCCACGTCAGCACTCGCATTCGATTTATGGCGCAACAGAGGGCACGGGAGCAGCATACCATCCAGCAGCTCGTAGACCAGTACAAAGTTGTTCTTGACGGCCTCCTCGTCAAACTTGCCAAAGTAGCCCTTGCCCAGCTGAATCAAGCGGTAGAGGAATTCGAAGACGAGGGCGGCATTGGCGTTGCTCTTGGTGATGGCCACCAGGTAGATGTTCTCGTGCTTGACATGGCTGAAGGTCGTGCTCCCGAGCGTCAGGATCGGCGAGCGCACCTGGGCATTGGAAATGACCTGGATACGGAAGACATCGGCGAGGCGGGGTCGGCAGTCGTTGCGAAAGACACGGAAGATCAGGTTCTCGCCCTTTTGGTTGAAGATGAGGACGCCCGAGATCATGGTCGCGGCGGAGGCGAGAGACGGAGCAGAGACGGGCTGCCTCTCGGGATTGGGCGTCGATGAAGTAGCAGTGGAGGACTGCGGGTGGTGATGCTATGGTGTCTGCGCTGGTAAAGGAGCATGCATAGGTTAGATTCTGCCAGGGAGCTTACGGGCGGTCAAGCGTACTCGTAGAGCCCGCCGCAAGCGCGGCACGTGTGTTCCAGGCTCCAGTCTCCAGGCTCGGGTGGTTCCACAATCTTACAGGTCAGTACAGCTTCCAGTGCCTATTATTACTCTTCTCGTACATCGTGTCCGTACTTCATGTCCGTACATCGTCGGCTTCGCGCGCGGAAAAGACAAGGTTGAATCCGGTGCCTGCGCACTCTGGAGCTGCAGCCAGGTCGGAGCCGCGGCAGAGGTGCGGCAACAAGTCCCCGATCACCAAGATCTGGCCTTCTCCCCAGCCGGCCGCACCAGTTACCGCGCTCTGGGACGAGGCTCTGAATCTCATCAACTCGTGCACTCAAGCCAAGCCCGGCGCTCCAGGGCGGGCGTATCACGGTCTCGCTGACGTCGGCACCTGGCCAGAGCTGGCATCGGCGGCTGGGATGTCTGGCAGCTGCCGGGGCGCAGGAGCCGCCGCCACAGACGACTTGGGTTCACATCACGGCTACTGTGTGCGGTAGCAAGAAGCTCAAGCGGATCAAAGGCATATGAATATTGGCTGGCCTTCTGGCCACATCCGCACACCTTGCTTCGTCCCCACAGTACCCAGGTACTTTGCTCTCTGGATCAGCAGCTCCGTCATTGAGGTCCAAGTCCTGCCGTTTACTTCTTGTTAATCCGTTTGAACCTTCATACCGTTCAGGCCATTGCGTGGGACCTGACGAATGTGAATGGTGGGGGTTTGTTGGGGCGCGTTCCAGCGCGTCCACCACAATCCAGGCTCACCCTGCACCTTCACAGACGCACGCCCACCTCATCGATCCAAAGCATCTTCCGCAAGAGACAACATGTCGATGTGGCTGTAGAATTCTGCATCATGACGGCGCCAGCCGAGTTCCCGGCCGAGTTCGTGAAGCCGTGGAAAGAGCTGCTCGCATCACATCGGTCTGAACAAGCCAACGACTTCCCCAACCACCACGTCAGCAACCTCGACTCGCTCACCACCAGCGTGCCGACGTCGCTGTATGTTGGCACTGGCTATTCCATATACACACGCGCTCTGCTCCCAGCCATAGCGGCGGCCAAGGACTCGGTCCATTTCGTCACCTGCTACTGGGCTGCCTCGCCCACCTTGGATGCCATCCGGGAGACCCTGCTCCAGCTCGCATCGTCTCGCGCGCATCACCAAGGGGCCGTGTCCCCGCTGCGCGTTACCATCGGATTCTCCTCCAGAGGGCTCCTTCAGAAGCTGTTCCACACGTCGTCCCGAGATGGCCACGTCTATCCGCCGGCGCAATGGGGAAAGCTGGGCCTCCCGGATGAGCGGACGCTCAGACGTGGCGGCATCGAGATGACGGTCAAGAGTCTCTTCTTCACCCCAATGAGCGTTATGCACCCAAAATATGTCGTCGTTGACGGGAGCAAGGCCTTTGTGCCAAGCTGCAATGTCAGCTGGGAACGCTGGTTCGAGGGATGCGTCGAGATCGAGGGCGACGTCGTCTCGAGGCTGCTAGCCTTCCATGAGAGGGTCTGGGGCACTGGAGCAGGGCCCAGCGCCAGCACCGATGGCCGTCTCCCGGAGACGCGAGGAGACTCTATTCGCGCGCAAGAGCGAGACTCTCAGACGCTGGATTCCGCGACGAGCAGCTCAGGCATGATCAGAGGAGACGAGTTGTCAGCGACCCAGTCCCTCAGGTTCTCCTTCTCAGCACCTGTGCCGACGATACTGCTCCCGTCGCCGCATCATCGAAACCCCAGATTCAGCTTCTTTCCCTTTCTGTCCCAGTCCAACCCGCCGATGACGCCGCTCAACGCCGCCTTGCTCACGCTGTTCGCCAATGCCCGCCGCGAAATCACAATCTTGACGCCCAACCTCACGTCGTGGGCGGTTCTGGACGCGTTGCTGGCGGCACTGGCCCGTGGGGTTGACGTACAGATCAGGACAAGCAAGGGCATGATGCTGATTGAGCAACTCATCACGGCCGGGACTACGACAGCCAGATGCATCAATAAATTGGTCAAAAAGTACCAGCAATTGCAGATGCCGGAACGGCCGCCTGATCTCGAATCTCAACTTGTCGCGCCAGGCAAGCTAGAAATCCTGTACTACAAGCCGCTGACCAGCAGGAAGGAGGAGGAGGAGCCGGTAGTCAGCCACATCAAGATGACCATGGTGGACGGCGAGTATCTGGTGCTTGGGTCGGGCAACATGGACAGAGCCAGCTGGTGGACCAGCCAGGAGCTCGGAGTGCTCTTCCACGTGCCCGGGTTTGACGGGCACAAACTGTGGGACGGCGTGTTTGCTAGACGGACCGAGGTTGTCTTTCGGTCAAGGGATCATTGATCCCGGGCAAGTCTTGCGTTGAATTATCATTATGGTGGCGGCAGCCCCTAGCTGCAGCGATAGGATTAACACTCCGTCGGCATATTTGAGCTTGTCTACTCCTCGTCATCCGAGACCTCCTCCCCTCGCTCCAGAGCCTTGACCTTTTCAAAGACGCGCACAAACTCGGCGGGCTCCCTCGCGCCGTTCAGCCTGAAGCGCTCCTGGACGCGGTAATCCGGCACGCCGCTGACACCAGCCTGCCTCGCCGCATCCGCCGCCTTGTCGACCTCGGGGCCGCCAGCGTCGCTGTCGACAATGGCCCGCTGGAACTCGTCGGCGGGGATGCCAGCCTCGGCCGCAACGTCCCTGAGCGTCTCGTGGGCGGTGATGTCCCTCTCGTGCTCAAAGTAGGCGGCAAACAGCCAGTCGACGGTCTTGAGCTCGACCTCGTTGCCGTACGTCTTGGCCAGGTGCACCAGCCGGTGCGAGTCGCGCGAGTTGCCCACGCGGCCGCCGAACTTGAAGTCGATGCCCGTCTGCTGGCCGACCTGCGCGAGCCGCCGGTGGATCATCTCGGTGCGCGCGGGGCCGAACCGCTCGTTGTAGAACTGCTGCTTGTCGATGCTCGCGCCGGGGCCCCGAGGCCACGTCGGCTGCAGCTGGTAGGGCGCGTAGCTGACGGAGAAGGTGTCGCCGCCGTCGGGGTGCTTCTGCAGCCAGAGCTGCTGCGCGCGCTGGAGCTGCCGGCGGCCGACGTAGCACCAGGGGCACACGGTGTCCGAGGTGACGGTGATGCGGAAGTTGGTCATGGTGCTGAAGCGGGCTGCGGACTTGCGGAGAGTTCAATGTTGCGCAGAGATGAGGAGACGGCTGCCCGGTTGACTCATCACTGCAGTCATTTTGATGAAGCAGCCGCGGCTTTTATGTAGAATCTGTCAGCGCTCAGCAGGCTGCTCGTCGCTGCGGCAATTATTATCCCGGGGCTCCCACATTGAAAATCGGTGCTCCGGATGGGGAGAAAAAGAGTGGGGCTGCTCCGGCGTCAGAGCGGAGGGAGCGGGGAGGCGGAGGACGCAAACGCCGAAGGTCGAGCCTCGGGGTGGGTGGAGTTTCTTGGATCTCATCTGCTTCATCTGCCTAGCTGCCGCCATCCCCGGCCTGTGAGATGGGGCCGGGACAGCGAAGGATTGCTGGGGACATGGATGGTTGCCTCTGTCTACTCCGTACGAAGTACTCCGTACGCCAATGATTGCATCTGTGCAGCCTCGGGCCTCGTCCTGTCTGTCCGCGTGGTTCCTCGTCTTCGGGGCTGCAAAGCTTGACCGCCATGTGAAAGAATCTCTGGATAGCTGCATGTTCTGGTACGTAGACACCATGTATTCGTACGACTCGGACACTCTTTGGCCCCGATGCTATCGGCAACTTCTGCATCGAATTAGAAATCCAACGAGTGGAGATGGCGCCCAAGCCAATCCCGCCAGTTCCTGGTCTCCCGGCCAAGGTCGTGTCACTCGTGCTCCACAGACCCAGATTCATGACGCTGCCGATGAGATCCCGGCTGAACCTCGTACGACCTACAATGTCTTGGTCCACTCGGACTCGAGTTGCACCGACTCTGGTGCAGTTCAACTCCTCAAAGAATTACTAATTGTGTTGCCTCGGAGACTTTCTGCATGATATATAGTTCGAGATAGCACATACAGAGCAGAGACGATCTATTTCCCCGCCAGACCAGCATACACTTTCTCTCCAAGCCGCAGCAAACCGCACCGAGTCCTCAATCCGTAGCAAAGCCCAACCACCTCCAGCACCATGACGCGACGATTCTCCGCCCCGAAGACCGACCCTTCGCCGCTCGGCCAGCCGCTCAAGTTCGAGTTCAGCGGCAAGACGGCCAAGAATCGCTTTCTGAAGGCGGCCATGACGGAGCAGCTCTCGTCCTGGGACACCAAGATCCTGGAAAAGCGCGGCGTGCCGTCAGACGCGCTCGTCAACGTGTACCGGCGTTGGGGCGAGGGCGGCTTCGGGCTCATCCTGACCGGCAACGTCATGATCGAGTACGACCAGCTGGAGGCTGCCGGAAACCCCATCGTTCCTCGCGACGCCCCCTTCTCTGGAGAGCGGTTCGATGCGTTCAAGAAGCTGGGCGCTGCGGCCAAGCAGCACGGCAGCCTCATCATCGCGCAGCTCAGTCATCCGGGGCGGCAGGTGTCGGAGAATATCCAGAAGCACCCCATCTCGGCGAGCGACGTGCAGCTCGAGGGCCAGGTGCTGGGCATGCAGTTTGCCAAGCCGCGGCCCATGGAGAAGGGAGACTTTGATGCTGTCATCGACGGCTTCGCCCACGCCGCCGAGTACCTCTACAAGGCGGGCTTTGACGGTGTTGAACTACACGGCGCCCAGTGAGTGATCCTCCCTCGAACGTGGCGGAGCAAAAGGCCGTGTGCTCACAGAGGCGGCAGCG
The DNA here is from genome assembly GCA_024340505.1 of Tolypocladium nubicola. NCBI lineage: Eukaryota > Fungi > Ascomycota > Sordariomycetes > Hypocreales > Ophiocordycipitaceae > Tolypocladium > Tolypocladium nubicola. The sequence continues at coordinate 33,910 of JALHCA010000513.1, forward strand.
GATACCTCTTGGCCCAGTTCCTCGCACCGTCGACGAACAAGCGGACAGACCAGTACGGCGGCTCCTTGCTCAACCGCGCGCGCCTCATCTTCGAAATCAGCGACGCCATCCGCGCGCGCGTGCCGGACAAGTCCTTCATCCTGGGCATCAAGGTCAACAGCGTCGAGTTCCAGAGCGGCGGCTTCTCGACCGAGGACTGCAGGACCCTCTGCGCCGCGCTCGAGCAGCACGGCTTCGACTTCGTGGAGCTGTCGGGCGGCACGTACCAGGAGCTCGCCTTCAAGCACAAGCGCGAGTCGACGCGGAAGCGCGAGGCCTTCTTCCTCGAGTTCGCCGACATGATCCTCCCGGAGCTGAACAGGACCAAGGCCTACGTCACCGGCGGGCTGCGGACGGTGGCCGGCATGGTCGGCGCGCTGGACACGGTCCACGGCGTGGGACTGGGGCGTCCCGTGTGCCACGAGTTCGACCTGCCGCAGAAGATCCTGGACGGGAGGGTTGGCAGTGCGGTCAACTACCTGCTGGACGAGTCGGACTTTATCGCGACGAACATCGCGGCCGGAACACAGTAAGTCGCGCCGTCGTGCTCACTGAGAGTCGAGACGAGAAAGCTGACGGCCATCGCCCTTAGAATCCGCACTGTCGGCAAGGACAAGCAGCCGCTGGACCTAAGCAGGGAAGATCACAAGAAGGTCTTTGAAGAGTCCATGCAGAATTGGGGGCAAGCGATGGCGGCCAACGAAGACGGCTCCAAGTACGGGTACGTAGACATTGAAGGCATCAAGCTGGAGCCGTTTGGGACGCCATACGCGGCGGTGCAGGCATGAGGGATATGCGTAAGTTTGAAATAGGAGACGATAAGCTTTCAATTAGACCTTGTCCAGGGGTTTGAACTTTTCATTCGCCCATAGGCGACTACCAGACAGTCCCCTGTCCAGAACGCCTTCGTCCAGATGCTTGAGCTCCTTACAAGCAAATGCCGGGGCATTCCACACCACCCTTCTTAGGAACGCATTTATCCCTCGGGTCATCATAGCAGTACAGCCCCTTGGGGCAACCTTTATACTTGCTGCAGCGCGGCGGGTTCTTGGGGACGCAGATGCCTGGCTTGTCGCAGGCAAGGCCGCAGCCGTCAGGGTGCCGTGGGTCGTCGCGACACTCCGACTTGTCGTCGCACTTGGGCGGGTTGGGCCGGTGGCCGCCGCAGGAGGGGTACTTGTTCTTGAGGACACAAGTGCCTTTGCAGACGTTGAGGTCGGTGCAGTCAGGCGAATCCGGCGTGCAAACGCTGTCCTCGGGACACGGGGCAATCTTGAAGCCGCAGGAGCGGCCGTAGCCGGCGGTCTGCGCAGCGCCGAGGCTGGCGAGGGCCGCGAAGGCGAGGATGTGGTTGACGAGCATGGCGGAGGCTTTGGGTGGCGTTTGTGCAGACTTGTAGAAGAGTCGAGTTGACGAGAGGGCAGAAGCTTGAGCGAGAGGTCAACTTGAGCGTTGTCTGTCTAGCTCCAGAACCGGGTTCGGACCTTGCACTTTATACTCGAGCAGAGTCCCGGGTGCAGCCTTCGCTCTCGTGAAGCTGCAACTCGGCCAGCCATCCTGCACTTCGATTCCTCGGGCCTCATCGTCAGACGCACATCAGAAGTGCCAAGCCGAGCTGATGCTCACGGGCTGACCGAGGTGTGGGCATGCTCGTACGGGCCTTCTGCGCGCGAGAGACGGCATGGACTGCGTGAGGACGGCACAGCGCGCCAATCGGTGTCTGGTCGGTTCGCTCAGCTCATGTACGAAGTGCAATCGCCTGTCAATGGCATGGCTGCGAGCCCAATGAAACCTTGACTTGTTCGTATCCCGCGATCCTCGTGTGAGAGGATGCCACCGACGTATGCTTACTCCGAGTACCCCGGCATACTGTGGTAAGCTCCTAGCCATGATCAACCACGGCATGAGATGTGTGAATAGTTGTGAATGAATCATGTTGCCAAACCTGAGATATGCCTCTCTGATCGGTTCTTTTCGAGAAATAATCAGTGCCGCCGTCGCTGGCCTTAACCTTCTTAGCTGCAGCAGGGAACCTTGCGGCTGAATATGTCCCCGCGCTGAGGGATCAATATCATGACCAATCGAATCATGAACCACGGCGATGAGCCGAGACCGCGCGATACTCCGGCCTCGTGGCCCGTTTCAGCGACTACGGAGATGCACTGTCGCTGGGTCTCGGCCTCTGAGAAGATCAGCAATGACTCGATGATCATAAAGCAGATAGACATAGATGGTAGAATACCCCTACGTCTCCGCCGGGGATAACTCAAATGGCCATCATTATTTTGGGACGTTAAGCTTTCTTGCATTTAGAGTTGCCTCGGCCTTGGGCTCACCAGACGCCATATAAATGTACAGACGCATTCTTCTGGCATCAGCCAGCCCGGTCAAGTGTGATAAGACGAGCTATTGTTTAGGACCATTTGCCGCTCATTGTGAAACGGCTTCTCTCATTCTTGAACTCTCAATTCAACGTGTTGCCGAACCTGGCTTTTGTGGAGGATGATGGTCTGCCAAGTGCGGCATGATCCGGCACCCCTGTTTACGGCTCAGGTACCCGAAGCTTGCCAAACTCCATGGACTTGGCGCGGGTGCAAGAGATGCTTCATCTCAAGAAAACGAGCAAGCCAGCACAGCTTAATGGCATCGAACGCGAGCAGCTCACTGGATGCCGCTGAATCGCGACCGCATCACTTGAGTTGATATAGGTGAGCTGCGGGCTTCGGGTTCGGCGCCGGCCCCACACGGCGACCATCAACACGGACCTGAGCTCCATCCACATGGGGACTCGCTACGGAGCACGGAAGTGCTGTCTTCTGAAGTCTACACGTCCGCGACGCGGCATTATGCCAGCTCAGCATTTGACACGCTCCCCGGGTTTCTCAATCTACGGCAAACAGAGGCGAAGTTGAGACCTGCCGATACGCCGGGCTCGATAACCCGGACACGGGTCAGCGACCTTCCCGAACGAGTAACGTCGTGAGCTGGCATCGGCTCCCCGCTCGCCGAAGCTGGTCTTTATTACTCGTATTGAAGCCGCCTGCGAGGCCGCTCTTCCCTGCTTGTCGTTGCTCACCCTGCTTCACTCACTGGCTTTGGAGAGATAATTGCTTAAACTACAGCATAGAACTTATTTCTGTACATCTCACAGAGCGTTGAAAATGACGAGACGTGTGCTCCCGCGCTACCCTGAGCCTGCCGGCGAGTCCCCCGAGGAGCTGCCCAGCCGCATCTACTCCACTGGCCTGGGCATTGCCGTCCGGACCAGGAGCTCTGCTCCGTGTCGTCATGGCGACGACCAGGACGAACCAGTGGCCAAGAAGCCCTCGTACACCATAGTGACGGCCGAGCTGCTCATCCCCGGCGCGGGCGAGCCCATCGAGGACGCCGCGCTCGTCGCGGAGAACAAGATCATCGCCTGGGTCGGCAAGGAGGCGGACCTGCCCAAGGAGTACACCCAGCAGCCTCACAAGCTTCACGCCGTGCCGTACCTCATGCCTGGCCTTTGGGATGTCCACGTCCATTTCGGGGGCGACAACGAGGCATCGGCCGAGGAGGAGGGCACCACGGGACTGACGTCCGTCGCCGACAATCCGGCCACGGCCGGCGCGCGACTGGCCAAGGGATGCTGGGAGTCGCTGCAGCGCGGCTACACCTCGCTGCGAGACGTCGCGGGCTACGGCTGCGAGGTCTCCAAGGCGATCGAGGACGGCACCATCGTCGGGCCCAACGTGTACAGCGCGGGCGCCTGCCTCAGCCAGCTCGCGGGCCACGGCGACATCTTTGCGCTGCCAGCCGGAGACGCCATCCTCAACCTCGGCGTCGGGTCCGTCAGGGCCGGCCACTTCGGGACCACGATGAGCTGCCTCGTCGACGGCGTGGACGAGTGCCGCAAGGGGGTGCGGCTCCAGATCCGCCGCGGCGCAAAGTGCATCAAGGTCCTCGCCTCCGGGGGCGTCCTCTCCCGCGACGACAACCCCCTGTACGCGCAGTTCAGCCCCGAGGAGCTCGACGCCATCGTGTCGGAGGCGTCGCGCATGGAGCGCGCGGTGGCCGCGCACGTCCACGGCAAGCCGGGCATCCTGCAGGCCGTCCGCGCCGGCGTGACGAGCGTCGAGCACGTCTCCTTCGCGGACCAGGAGTGCATCGACCTCATCAAGGAGAAGGGCACCGTCTACGTCGCCACGCGCACCGTCGTCGACCTGCTCCTCCGCACCGGCGGAAGGGGCCTGTCCAAGATCGTCTGGGAAAAGGCCAAGCTGTGCGGCTCGAACCACCTCGACGCGTACAGGCTGGCCATTGACGCCGGCGTGACCTTTGCGCTGGGCACGGACACGCCGCCGGGCTTCAACATGGCCGTCGAGCTCGACTACGCCGTCCAGGCGGGCATGAGCAGCCTGGAGGCCATCCGGGCGGCCACGGCCAACGGCCCGCTGACGGTCAAGGGCCAGGCCCCCAAGACTGGGCAGCTGAAGGCCGGGTACGAGGCTGACATGATTGGCGTGTGGGAGAACCCCGTCGAGGACGTCAAGGTCCTGCAGAAGAGGAGCAACATCGTGTGGGTGTGGGAGGGCGGGAAGCTCTTCAAGGGACCCGGCATTGGGCCGTGGGGAGAGGAGCTGGAGTAGGTGGGTGCGTGTGTTTCATTCATGTAGGCGTTTTGAATCTTCGTAAAACAGATGGCCATATGTCACGGTGGGGCAGGGTGGCATCTGGGCATCATCGAGACAACCGAGAGGACCAGGACATTAATGCGAAATATAAATACATGCTTGAAAGGGTGGATATATAAGGCCAAATCCTGAGGTGACCTCGCCTCGACGCTCTCAACGCTTTTCCGCTTCATTCTCAGCTTTTCAACCTCACTCAACTTTTCAGCTTCAGTCTCAGCCGCCATGATTAACAATTTAACATGCAGTTACCAAGGGCATGTGCCTCCAACTCCGAGTCCCGTTCAGGGCACGTGCAAGTTCCGGTTCCGGAAGAACGCACCTAGATACCTCCGTTATTGCTCATCCCTCCGGGAGAAACAGGATGTTCGCTGGGGGAGCTGTCCTTCCTGGTCGCCGGCGTCGACGGCGACCTCAGGGTAGACTGGTCACTGTTGCCGGTGCCGGAGTCGCTCGCGATCCCGTCCCTCCTCTCAGCCACCGAATTCGTCTGCATCAGGGCCGCCCTATTTCCCTTCTCGAGGTCGTCCGCATCCTGGCCGGGGTTGGCGGAGGTGTAGTCCAGCCACTTGAGGATGGTGTAGACGGCAAACGCCAAAAGCGAACCCATAAAGGGGCCCAGCCAGAAGATCCAGTGGTAGCCCACGAACCCGCTGATGACGGCCGGGCCGAACGACCGCGCAGGGTTGATGGACGTCCCCGTGTAGTTGGTCCCCGCGATGTGGGCGATGAAGACGGAGATGCCGATGCCGATGGGCGCCAGGAACGTGGCCCGGTGCTTCTCGACGGCCAGGAAGTACACCGTCAAGACGAGCTGCGACGTGAGGAACATCTCCAGAAAGAGTCCCTGAACAATGCTCGTCCCGTCAGACAGCTTGTTGGAGACGCCCAGGGGCCCAGGAAGGAGGCCATCCACAACCGCTGCAGCCGCAATGCCCGCCACGATCTGGGTGACGAAGACCATGACGGCGCGGAGTGGCTTGACGGCGCCGACGAGGGCTAGGCCCAAGGTGACCTTTGCTCACAGTCAGTCTCTGCTCAGACGACGAGGCAACTACCGAGTGGCGACGACTTACAGCGGGGTTGAACATGCCGCCCGTGACGCGGAAGAAGATCCATACGTTGACGGCCAGGGCGGTGCCAAACGATGCGGCAATGTACAGGAGGCTGAAAGGCAGCAGCGGAGCATTTGGGTCGCCGGGCGAGTTTGTGTTCAGTGCCGTCTGGGCGCCGATGAAGGAGAGCAGCAGGAACATGAACGTGCCGCAGAACTCGCCCACGATGACTGTCAGGGCATTCCTAGTCGAGCTGGGGAGAGGGTGGTCTCTCCCGCCCTGCTGGTGCATACGGTTTCCCCGTACGTCCATAAAGGTACGAAGATTCTCCTTGACAGTCATGGTGCTGGGGGCACAATCAGGTGCGTGAGCTTGCGGTTACTCTCTGCTTCGGAATGAGACAACGAGACTTGGACCGTCCCATCACGCAACATGGCCGGGCACCGAGTAGATATACCTCTCCAAACCCCCCACCAACAGATAAGCAGCAAGCCATGGAAGAAGTTCTTGCCAAGTTCCCCGACGGGAAGGGGGGGG
>JALHCA010000514.1:0-33374 GCA_024340505.1 Tolypocladium nubicola
GGAGAAGGGGAAGAGGGGGGGGGGGGGTGACGGTTGCGGCAAGGTGTCGCGCTTCACGCCTGGAGCAGCCGACGCCCCGGCGCCAGCAAGCAACAAGCAAACCGGCCGGGGGAGTGTACTGTGAGGGTGCGTCGCGAGGGTGCGTCTGTGAGAGGGGTGGTGTGTGCCTCCCCGGTGGTGCGTTGCGCTGCGCTGTCTCTGCTGCGCGTGTGCGTGCGCGTGCGTGCGTGGCGTGTGTTGGCAACGACGATGGCCGTGAGGTTGAGAGCAGCAACGGAATGAGAAACAAAGAAGGGGGGCGTGTGTCGAGCGAGACACCACAGTGTGAGCGTGCGAAAGAAGCTTTCTCCCACGAGCCCTGCTCTGCTGATGGAACGTCGACCCGGTGGTAAAAGTGACGACACGGGGCGAGGGGAACACAAGGAAGGGAGGGAGGGAGGGATGGGCCGGGGGGCTGTGTACGAGAGGGACGGGAGCAGAAGCCGGAAAGGTGCTTGCCTGCTTACCTCTAGCCAGCTGCCGTTGGACTGAGGCAGCGTGTAAGTTGGGTCGAAAGCGCAAAAGGGGACAGGCGAGGGGAGAGAGGCGAGGGGAGAGGGGAGACGACGGGAACACGAGAAGGGGCGTGCGCGCGCGCGCAGGGGCAGTACCCGTAGTACTTGCACCGAGTACGAGCACTCGTAGATGCGGCACTTACTCGTACGTGGGAGATGGGGAGACGGTGTTCCGGCAGCACAAGGCGAAGGGGCAGCGCGCACACGGGCGAGACGGGGATGGCGGCGCTGGTGCTGGCTGGCTGGCTGGGCTGGCTGGCGGACGGACGGATGGATGGGCCTCGGAAGCCTAAGCCCAAGCCCGTCGTGATGGCGGCGTTTGCCTTTTTGCCAGCCAGAAGGCGCGGGCCCCTCCCGCTAATAAATAAACGATTCAGAAATCCGTCTGGGGTCCCGAGGCGGCGCGCGTTCCCGACAGCGGGTTGGCTGCAGAGGCGGCCGCAGGATGCACGGGCAATGTGCTTGCTGCTGGGTCCTGGGTCCTGGTCTGGGCTCAACCCTGGAGCGCCCCTGTCCCCCCGCTAGTCGCTAGTGCCCTTTTCTTCCCTTTGCCTTAGCTGCAGCTGGGCTTGTGGTAGGCCGGCAGCCGCTGCAGGGGTGTCTTGGAACGGGTGCAGGGTCGCAGTGGGAGCGGTGGCAGCAGTGGTGTCGATTGTCGATGCCGTGGGCGGATGGTGGTGCGTCTCGTGGTGCGTCTCGTGGTGTGCGGCTCGGTGGTTGGCACCGACGTCGCGCTTCTCTGCCGCAGACGTGGCCCTCTGCCGCCAGTCGCCGTCGCGGCTGTCCGTTCGGGCGTGCGGCGCGAGGCGCGACGCTCCTGTCGTGCCGTCTTTCTGCCTCGGGGAATGCCGTCTGCTGCGAGGCGAGACGGTCAGATAGATGCCATCGTCGAGGTCAATGTCGTGCGCCGTCGGCGCTGCGGCATCCGAACCCCCGTCCCCCAGCGAGCCCGCGGCTTGCGCGACGCTCGCCAGCCTCGCTGCAGGAGGGTAGCACTCGAAGCGCTGCAAGCGTCTTGGCCGGGTAGCGACAGTTGGAACAAATCCGCCGCTGTCTTGGTCAACTGCCGGCGACCGTCGGACGAGCCGTCCCGTCCCGGTGTGCACGCTGCGTCGACCGCTCTGGAGCGACCGATGTCCCAGTCCATCTGGGCACAACGGCACCGGGGCGGTGAGTTCAACGACGATGGCCTCGGGGCCCTTTGCGGACCGCGTCGTGTGACGTGTCCCTGCTGCGTCCTGCTGGCGACATGACCGCGCCGCTCCCAATGCCTCGACCCTCGCGAATCTTGCCTTGCGGCCGCCATCTCGATCAGCGTTGGCCCTTGCCGTGCGTCGCAAGCAAGCGCTGTTGGACCTTGGACCCGTCTGTTCGCCCGCCCCGGCGATGCCTCCCTCCCAGATCCGCGTTCGGCTGCACCGGCTCGTGCCGGCCTCGTTCGTGGGCGACCACGGCGGCGGCGGACGCAGCCCGGGCACTAGCCGAGCGACTAGTACGAGTACTGCTCGGACAAGGCCGACCGAAGCCACCACCGCACACGGCAGCGCGACGCAGCAACCGCCGCCAGACGGTCCGAGTCCTTTGTGAAAAGCGCCGTCGTTTCTCCCGGCGTGCACGGAGCACCTGCCAGGCCTCGGACGCCCGCAACGTCTGCCTCGCAGTAGTTCCCGCAATAAGCGAGTAAACGACCCCTTCCTCCGCCTCGTCGTTTCGTTTCCGAGGGCGGTCATGAGGCATGCCGTTTGGCCGTGCCCTGCCCTGCTCGTTCCGGCCCTGCGCTTCGGCGGGGGGGTGCGGCAGAGCGTATCCGTACGAGTGCTCGCTCAGCCTTGCAACGCGCGCAGAGACGCTGAGCGTCACGCTAAGCTCTACCCCGAAGCCCGCTCTCGGAAATGGCCGAGTCGGCGTGCCATACGAGGCCACGACTCAGGGCGCCGAGTCAGGCAGAAACGACGATGATGCAGGGCCGCGTGATCGGATGCGAGGAAGAGGGATGGCCGGGCAAAGCGAACGTCGAGCAAGACGGCAAAGTCACGGCACCGGAGGGAGGCGTCTTCGTCGCTCAACTTGCATCATCAGTCTGCTCTATGCCGCCTTCGCCTCGTCCAGCCTCCATATCGCGCACACGTAGGTAGTATGTATTCGTACAGACTACGAGTACATGCTCGTACACGCGTGTGGACCGAGCCAGGCCGGCTGCTGGCTCGATCGCGGACGAGGGCTCGGGCGGGTGGCCTGGTGGCCTGGTGGCCCTGGTGGCCCCTGGCGGGTTGGCGGGCTAGTTAGCCGTTGCGTTCCAGGGACCCGGCTGCAACTGTCTGGAGAGCAGTCCGAGGCCAGTGGCTCCACCGTGTGCCGAGGCCAGCGTGGAGGCCACTGCGGCGCCTGGAGATGGCGGGCTAGGAGCGCCGCGCGCCGCCACGGTCTACCAGGTAGGTACAGTACTCGCAGGTGCTGGCGCAGGACACAGCGGGCGTCGCCGCCAGGGGCCGCTTAGGTTCCGCCGCAGGGGTCCCGTCGGCGGCCAATGCAAGGACCTCGTCACCACCTCACCTGTGACCTCCGCACCTCACGTCACCTTGCCTCGTCCGCGCTGCTTCTCACACCGCCCGCCCGCGCCTTGTTGGAAGCCTCGTACGTGCGCTTGGCTCGGCTCGTATCCTGTTTTAACCGCCAGCTCTGCCAGTGGTCGGTCGCTAGGCAGCCCCGTCTTGACTTGCTTTGTGCTTTGCGGCCGAGGCCGCGAGTTGGAGTTGGATAGACGCAAGAAACCCAACACTTTCCCGACCTGGTCCCCTAAACCACATGGGCCTCTCCACAACATCCAGCACCTCCGAACGTAACGTCGTACACGCCCCTCTCACAGCTTCCTTTCTGCTGCCATATGAGTCTCTTGTATATCGACCCTCAGCTCAACAGATCTCCGTTGCCAACGATCCCGCCGGCGTGCCCCGTCTGCTGCTCGACAGGGGGCTCGTTTTGCCGCGTCGAGCGACATCTCGCCCTCCTGCAATACAACCCACAGCCTCTGCCCTGCCTGGTATGTAGTCCGTACTACGGAGTACTCCCTACTCCATGCAATCCTCATCCTCCTGGCCGTCCTTGTATGCAGGTTGATCACCCACCTGCCTGCATACACGCTGACGCACCAGATCACAAAGCCAGCGCCGCCGTTAGAACGCAGCACGCTTGTCTCCTTGTCGTGGAAAGGCAACAGAAACGGCAAAATGCGTCACGCCACCCCATTCGCATCGTCGACGCCTGGCCGCCTTCCAGCTGGCCCGACCCATTCCCGCCGGGTGCGGCGATCTGTTGTCGCTGGCTCATGGCTTGCCAGGATGGCAATGGCACTCGGGAATCTGACAGGTCAGCCATGCTCCTGGGATGCGTCGCCTTTTGTGGGGTCTTCGGCTCCTAGGCCCACGGCCGGCGTGCCCATCAGCTGCACGCATGGTGGCTGTCCTTGATTTGGACAGCGGACGTGTACAGCCTTGGGATCAGGTGGTTGCACGGGGACTTCCTTGGTAAACTTTGCTTGCCGCTGCTGATGCTGTTGCGGGCGGCCGCTCCCCTGCCTGTTGTCGACGGCATCACGTTCCAGGTCCCATGTTTCACTGCAGATGGGCTGGATCCATCGCCTTGCATCCGGACACACGGGATGGGACGCGCTTCGCGCCGCCTCGGTATGGATCCTGGCACAGGCTAGGGACGGGTAACCAGCGCTGTACGCCTGCGCATCCCATCGTCTCGGTTTCCCGCGTCCGCCCGGTCCTTGGTCACACCTCGCCGAGGGGTGATACAATGAAACCTCTTTCGAAGGGCCGGCAACGTGAGGTGCTTCGCACAAGGCTGCCATCTTCGACCTGGCAGAGGCTGATGATGAGGCGCACACCGCTTGACGAACCCACCGCATCTGAAAGGCTCGCCGAAAGTGGAAGCTCGGTGATGGCCAGCCGGGGCTCTCACGATGGGATCCTGCAATCACCGCCTCCGCTGCAAATGGACAGACCGCATTGTCTTCGGCGCACTCTGTAGATCGTTTTCTCCCCACTCACCTGACGTTGGGGCCAGCAATTCTCCCCTGCTGCCAGGCGTGGCTTCAGCGCATGCGAAAACGACGCAAGACGAGCCGACGCCAACGAGTTCCCGTGGCCCTGTCGTTATGCAGTGCGGTTAAACCCGCTCCTCCCGCTGCTCCCGCGCGGGAAACATCCTGGTTGGCTGTGTATGGAGTAGTCCTTACGAGTAGTATCCCGTGCAGCCAGACAGACCGACAGGCACGCCCACCCGTGGTACTGTCACGTCACAGATCGCAACTCAACTTGCTTGCCTCTGTTCGCTAGCTGCCAGCCGAGACGGCAGCCCGAGCAGGGGTTCAGACAGAGGGGAGGGTGAGCTGTGCGCGATGAATGGATCATGGCAGGTAGAATTATGTTGACGGAACTCAAGTTTGACTTGTTTCTGCGTGGCGCACGAAACACTGGGGGAAGCCAAGTGCAAAGCAACGGACAAACGGCACCCAGCGTCGTATGCATGCCTTTGGGGACTGCAACGCAGCCGGTCTAGGTGCTTGAGACCTTGCCAGAACGTCGTCTCTGAGTGTCCAGAGCACCGCCGCAGAGATAAGGGCTGTCTACTCTGTAGTGGTGGCAGCGTTTGACTTGTCATCGATTTCGCAGGATTTCCGCCGTGGGCCCCTGACGTGGGCACCTCGTGTAGTTCCTCTAGGCAATGTACCATGCCATGACGACGTTGAGGCCTACGACTACCGGCCCGATACTTCACAAACCATCACGGTCCTCACGGTCCTCTCCGGGTCCTGATTCGGCTTCGATATGCCGCGCCGTTTGACGGATGTCAATGCCAGTCGCCGTCCGGAGGGGTGGACCCGCGAGATGGTGTCGAAAAGAGGGGACGGGGCAATGAGTTGTTCGGCTGGATTGCCCAGAAGGATTTTGCGTGTTGGCGTCACAGCCCGCATCCAATGCCAAACGGAAAGCAAACGAAACGGGGGTGAATGCAATGCTGGGCAATCTTCCCAACCTCGGCCGTCGACAGGCACCCTCCAGGTGCCAGCACCGGGGTGGGTTCACTCTCCCGCCCGCGGCCGGTCGCCTCAGCGAGTTCCCGCTCCTCAACCGGCGGCTTCTGCGCCTCGTGCGTACGCTCCGTCTGGCTCCTCGGATCGCGCCATCCTCGTGGCAATTGGGGCTGGATCTTTCCCGGCCTGCCAGCTCGTCTGTGTCGTGCGGCGCAGTTGACGCCATCCGACTGGACACGCGATGAGAAAAACTGCTTTGCCAAGTCGAGTGGGCCATTCCCTCCACTCGGGGGCAATCGCAGAGTCCCTGCTGCGCACTCCCACTGGTCACCAGCAGGATGGGATGCTGGGATCGTAGTGTCGCGAACCATCTTGTGGGGTCCACCTAGTGGCTCCCGACCGTCTGGGAACGCACCGAAACTTGGCCGTAGCGAGAGAGACCCTAGCGCCGGCGACTAAGCCGCCATCCAATCATCCAGCGAGGGCGTGGTGCTGCGTGGCGTGGGCCGAGATGGTGCGGTGACGACGGTGACGGCTTTCCAACGCGGCTCAGGTGTTATTAGTAGTACGAAGTACGAGTACCTGTGTCGGTGTCGGTGTTGGTGGTGTTGGTGTTGGTGCTCGTGGTGCCACTGAGCTGCGCCGGTGCCGTCGAGCCGCTCATCCCGGCTCTGCCTTGGCCGGGGATGATCTATCACGGGATCAGATTCAGCGTCGTCCCCGGCTGAGATCCTGGCCGTCAATGAGTCCATTGTGTGACAGCGCCAGTGACGTGGTTTGTCCAGGCCGACACCAACAAGTTTCTTGCGCTGCACGGAGAGCACCGTACCCTGGACTTGGCACATACAGGGGGCCGGGTTCCAGTAGTCCGTAGGATTGGATGGTTTTTGTCCGCGGGTACCAAGGCTCGTCCCGTTCGCGCCGCAGTCGCCTGTCCATCCATGTCTTTGTACGCCCCCAAACGCAACGCAGGGCGGGCCGCCTCCCACTGGTGGCTGGTCCTCTCGATGGCGATGATGCGCCGACCGGCATGCGCAGCCATGCCAACATCAAACAGCCGACTTCATGCGTGCCCCCGTCGGCGTCGGCGTAGCGCACGCAGGTGCTGCGTTCTGATGGTTGCAGCATCTGCGTGCGACTATCACTGTGGAACCCTCGACGACACGAACCTTGGCTTGGGTCAGTTGTCTCCTGCATTTCTGCTGTGGGACAGCGCCAGCCTCCAACTGCCAGGACCTGAAAGCCAACTGCCAGATACATACCGCTTGTTGCTCCTCTGCTCCGTACGAGAAGAGCTATGGTGATTCCCGTACGTATTCGGTACGCAGATCAGACAGTCTGCCAAGGCGCCACAACTTGATGTCTCTTTAGTTGAATGATGGCTGGCAGTGTGCCCAACGAGCTGGCGCCCCGGCTCCGTGTACCCTGGCAGAGCTGTGATGATCCACCCCGGCCAAGTCACCGCTTCACCAGCACCAGTCTCAGCTCGCCCCCGTGTGGGCAAGGCCGCTCATGCGGCACTCGGAACCTGGCCCTGCCTCATGTAATAGTGTTCCTTTAAATATGGGCGGTGCCGTGAGGCACTTGGCACAACCCGCCGGGACACTATTGACGACGGCGTAGATGGTGCTGACGGGCTCAAGACTTCTAGTAGGTGTCCTGTGCCCGTATGCGGCTGCGGGCAAAACGGAGAGACGGCGAGGTTCGTCTCGGGTCGTTTGTTTGCTCGACTTGCCGTGGCTCCTCGCCTGGGCCGGGGGGCCTGAGCAAGTTGGCCCTGGAACCCTGATCCCTCCCGCAGCTGCGTGGATCACTGGATGCGCGCGACAGCAAAGTCTCGCCCCGACCCCATCCCATGTCGAGCGAAGCTGCATTGAGGTCGTTGGGCTATGAAATCGCGCCCTGCGATTGCAGCAGCATTCCCCGCTCGGTGCTTTCAACTTCACTTGCTAGTCAGGTTTTGTCCAAGATCAGCGGTGATGCTCTCGGACAAACGAGACATTGACTGTGTATGTGGTAGTCCGCACACACGGACGACAGCGAAGGTGCCGCGAGCCCGTTGCGCATGGGGCAGAGCATGTCAGATCACGACTAACGGACGGCTCGGGGCCTCCCGCGTGAGTTGCGGGAAGCTAGTGTGAGAGGCGACAACTTCGTTTCATCAGTGGACCAACGGAGGAAATCGTGCTGTTACTGGTCTCGCAGTTTGGTCAATCCAACACTCGCAGACGAGGGAGGAGTTTGCAAGGGCCGGCGTGCTACCGGAAGCTGGCAATTGCCCTCGGCGGCACAAGGGAGACCTGTCGTTCCCTGTTCTCTTGCGGGCGACGAGAACCAGCACTGTCGACGATTGAACGCCTCGGAGACGCGTGGATGTGCTGCAGGGTGTCCCGACTCTGCCAAGGTAGCCGGGCGCACCCGTAGTCCGTACTCCTTACATGTTTGCCAGCTGCCCGAGGTAACGAGCCATGAGCAGCTGCAGGAGGGAGCCTCGTCACGGCCACCGTACGGCAAGGATGCAGCCAACGGCGGGCGTTGCATCGGATGCGGACAGTAAGTATCCAGCCGCGGGAGTCGCTTGCATGACCACTGTCGCGTACAACATGGCTCGATATGCGCCTGTTGTCTGATAGAAACACAGATAGCTGGCATCTCCGCTTCGATGGATTTCGCCCTCGATGGCCTTGGCACACAATGCAGCCCTCAAAGCAAGGGATATTGGCAAGGCTGCAGGTTGGTGGCCGCCTTGGCTTGGACCGCAGGATGAAGCACCTGCGACAGGCATCGCATCGCAAGACTTGGCGATTTGTTGCAAGTGGCATCTCGCACACTGTGTCGAGATGAACCTGGACTTCCCTATACCGAGATGAAGACATTGATATATGGTAGTGGTGCTGCAGAATCAGGCAGCCAGCGCCTGGGCGGGGTGGTGGTTTGGAAGCCGCCATCTTCGCAAGCACCGTGCCGCCAGAGGCGGGTGCTACCCATGCACCCGTCCACCAGGCGGCCACCGCAATGGTGGGAAGGCACGGTACTTCTGCAAATCTGTGGCTCCTCCAGGCTTCATCGACATGACCCAACGCCTCTCCACTGACTTATTTGTCAACTCCAGCTCCGACCATGCGAACGAGGCCCCTTATGTACGAGTACGACGATACCTTGGGGGTCCAACGCCATTCAAACATTCGCTCCATTCGGGTTGACCCCGGACTTGACTGGTTCAAAGGCCGGGTCGACCCTTGGAATGCAACCGCGCCCAGTTCCGACGACAGAATCAATGCCCCCGTCCGTGTCTCACAGCCTGGGGAAAGCGCCGAGGTGGGCCTGTTTCGCCATGTACGAGTGCGAGTACTCGTACACAGCACTGTGCCGAGAAGCAGGGATCAGACCACGGCTCTGGCGAAAAGCAACGCGGCACGACGCAACGGGCCACCAGCACCGGCGGCATACATGGGACACTTGCTGGTGACAGGGACCAGCCACAGCGGCATCCTTGCACCTGTTAGGCAAGCAACCAACATCCGGCGGCGTTGCCACTTCGTGACAGACCACGACGGGGCCCCTGAAAGCACGAAAGTGACTGGCCACTCCCTAAGCTTACAATTTCTACCAACGATTCTGCGGGTGAGCCAGTGGCCATACGAGCAGAGCCAGACGATACGACGCGCAGGGTTCCTGACTCTCAGACCAGAACACGTCGAGAGACACAATTTCCTGCCTCGAAATCAGCGCGACCGCATTGCTCGGACACCGTGACAGCGCGGGGGTTGTCTGCCGTGGTCAACACTCAGCGGTCGACCTTGCGTCGTTGACATACTGATCACCCATTGATTTGCCAGTCAAACACTCCAGGCATAAAACACGGCCAGCCACACCGACTCTCGCAGCGTTGCACAGGGCAGTCGGCAATCGCCGACCCGAGCCTCCGCGCTGGGAACGATGGTCGCGCGTGTTGGACCATGTCAGCGCCGGACATGCTGACATGGGTCTGGCGATTGGCCTGCCCCAGACAAGGCCCGTCCCGCCAATCGCACACAGCGGCGGCTCCTCACGTGATGTGTTTTCCATGCGGACGACGCATGCAACTCGGGTAGGCTGCAGGTCTCCCGCGGGTAGCCCCAGTTTTTGGGCCGCCATTGTTTGCTGGATGGCTGGCGAAGCTCGGCCATGCCCGATGCAGCAAGACGAGGCCGTTAGAGGCTCGCGGAAACGAGCCTTCCGGTGCCGCGAGTCCTCTAGGGCGACTTGCGGTCGCGCGGGGAGCTGTTAAGCGCCGCCCTTGTCCATCTGCCATCCGGCAGGCCAGCCCCCTCCAATACGGACGCAGTTGCAGCCCGGCTTCGAGTACTCGGGTGAGAAGGGGGTGTGGATCAGCGGTCGGGCGAGAGACAGAGCGCTGCCACGTCGTAATCTCACACTGCGACAAGGCAAGGTGCTGGGCTGTCGCAACAATCGTCAAGTGACTTTGGCTCACAGTGTGGGAAGCGCACGGGTCACGGGTCACACGCAACGACCTGTAACAGGGCTCGGGCCGACAGCGAGCGGGATCCGATCCGAGTTGCGACAGCCTGTGTGGGCACCTCGATGCGTACGAGTACGAGTACACGTATCGTGGCAGAAAAGGACTAACCACACCTTCGCTGCTGGAAGCCTTGAATTGCCCAAAGCCGAAGGCATCATCGGCACATCTATTGCGTACAAAGTACCACTGGCGGCGATGTTCAGTGACAGCGCTGGCCGCGCGCATCGGCATTGGCCAACAGCGACTTGCACTGCCCAAAGGCTAGGGTTGTTCGAGGCAGTGAGAATGGCGCGGCAACAAAAAAGACAACAGGGGTGCCAGCGCGCAGCTACTATTATCACAACGCCACTAGACCTTGAATGCATGCACGGTCAGCAGTTGGGCGACTCGGTGCCAAAGCTTGGTTTCGTTGTTGGCTTGCCGCACCGGTGTTGCTGCCGCCGTTCTCAACGAGGTACGGTTTGCAACCGTCTCCAGCAAATTCGTCCAAGCGCATTGACAGTTTCGTTTATTTTAGGGCCCTGGACTATGTATGCTATTGTTGCGCCATTTCTCAAGCCTGTCTGAACTCCATCAGGGCAGTCTTCGATGTCCATTACGGAGATGGGTGGCGTCAACGCACGGGGCCGGAACTGTTGGTTCCTTGCGGCCAGCTTCCCGTAGGAAGCCACTGTAGTTTGTGCTGGGAGGTCGGATGTGCATATCATTTGCGGGCCGCCACCCTAGGCCTCTTCGAATTGCCCGACACCGGTTACAGGAGCCTTTGCCGGTGGTGTTGGGCATTGGCATGGTTCCCGAGACAACGGGACAATGCAGAACCGGCGGTGTGCAGCAACGGCTGCATCAATCCCTTGCTGGCTGTTGGGGGTGCTGGCTCAACTGTGCGCCTGCGCCGCGAGAATCTGCCTTGCCTCTTGCCAGACCAAAGCCCTCGCCCTGTGAGGTGCCATTGCCTGGAACTGGACGGGGAGGAAGAGCGCCCTCGTCTATTCACCACACACATGGTATACACGCAGACGCAGACACGCCGTGGGAAGCGGTGCAGCACGCGGCTTTCCTCGACTCATCATCTCGACAGTTCGTCTGTGAGGGGGCCGGAGCTAATGAATCCTTCCTCGTCGTCCGAGGTTGGTTCGTCGGTTGCACTGTGGGTGTACACCAAAAAAGCATCAAGCATGCCTGATCGACCAAGCAGAGAACACTTCGACTGCAGCGTCTCGCCCCTTCCACATCACTGAGCAGACGGCGGGCGCCGTGGCCCCTACTGCTCGCATATCCGACATACCTGCAGGCGGAGACCAGGAAGTGGTTTTTGAGACACCCGCTCTTAGCTCGCCGTCGGCTCCGTGCCACTAGAGAGCAGCCGACCGCGGAACGGTGCGCTCGTGCAGCTGCATGATCACCCGTGATCGGACGGCTGATGCCCTCTTCTCGCCCTGCCCCCTGGCTGGCTGGCTGCGCGCCGATCCCCTGTTGGCCCTGTTCGTATGCGTATGAAAACCGGCCACGTTTCGACGCGGCCGCTGACACTGCCTGCGGGTCTACTGCACGCTGCACTTCCCCTCTTTCACCGTATTTGGTCGCAGCTATGGGTGGTCCCCTGGCCGGGGGAAGATGGAGAAAACATCTCTCGTCTGGGAGTGCTCCGGCTCGCTAGCGCTTGCGAAGCAGTTCCATCAAATCTTGTGAGTGGGCGAATCCCCTGGGCAGGCTCAATTGATGATGTGGTCCATTTCTGTCTCAGGGCCTTGGTATTGGTACAACTCCGGCGTGGCGAGGACGGGCCTCCTGTCGTCGGAACCCTCAAAGGCAAGCCTCAATTGAAATCTGATTCTATTGGTTGGTCAGAGCGGAAGAATACTGCAAAGTACGAAGCACGAATTGCCTACATTCCTGACGTCCTGCGGAACAGACCACGAAAACCAGGTAACGATGCGCCAAGCCACCAACGTCGCTGCCGTAGGCAAGTATCGTGTTTCTTCTGGCACCATTTCCGCCAACTTTGCAGCCAAATCGTCTGCTTTGAGTTCTTGAACGTTTGTACAGCGAGACAGCATAGACGACATCTCTCGTACCCGAATCGTAGCCAACCGCCGTGTGGCCAATGCATAGTTACTCAGGGGTCGAGGCCCAGACCACTATTTCATGAACGACTGACTGGAGCCAAACCCGTCATGCCACAGGGTTCTCCACATAGACAGGTCGTGGTATGGACAGGAACAGTCAGATAGACCGCGTGTGGACTCGATGCCCTTTGCAAAGGGCCCGGCACTTGTCGCAGGCGGCGTTGAATTGACGCGCGGTGGACTAAGCTGGCGGATTAGCAGCCAGGATAGCGAGCGTCGACCCTGATTGTGCGAAGGTTGAGTCGAGATCGCCCCTGATGCAGAGTGGATATGATGATGTCGCTGCACACGAGGACGCTGGCGCGGCTTGTAGCGAGCCTACCATACGAAGTTGGGCTTACTGGGCCTCGTTTCGGGGGGATAATTCTCCGCATGAGGCTGTCGAGGTCAAGACCAGACCTAGCGTCGCCCGAAAGTCGCCCAAGCTCTTTGCACCAGCTTCTGCGATTTTGGGGGATCGAGGCCCTACCGCTTACACGCTCACAGCCTGCGGCAGGCAAAGGGTATTCCATCGCCGTGCGAGCACTTTCTGCTGGCTTTCCGCCTCGAGGGCGATGCCCCTGATGGCCGGTCCATGCGTGTTGAACGCGAGGCGAGGACGGCCTCTCCAGACTCTCGCGCGGGCAAGAATCGAACGAGAAGCATTGGAGTTTACCTGCCACGGAATAATGCTGACGCTTGGATCGTCGAACAGAGCAGACAGTCGAGTGCACCACGCTGCGACGAGTTCGTTGACCGGCGCCAACGCCCACGCCGCGGCCGCCCAGCCACTCGACCGCGACCGACCCAAAGATGATACAGGCGCTGCAATCCTACCAACTGCGAGTTGTTTCTTGGAGCACATTGCTTGACAGGCGCTGCGAGTGTCCAGCATGGGGGGCCGGGCCCAGCGACCCTGCGCAACGCGTCTGGACGCCTCCCAGGCGTCGGGACGGCCGAGCCCCCAAGAGCGCGAACACGATGGCAAGACTCGAACGTTGTTCCGTTTCAATGGCGAGTGTGAAGAAGCATTGATTGTCGTCGTCGGATCGACGGATAAAGGGGCAGAACCAAGCGGTGCCGAACAGCTGGCGCGGTCGGAGCTGCGCGCTCAACAAGCTCGATCGTTCCGTCTTCGTAGTGGACTATGGTACAGCCCCTTGGTGACGACTCGCGCGACGATGCCAGGTTCAGCCGGTCGCTGCCATGTAGAGGCTCGGCGCGAATAACGGGGAGGAGCTGTCGCCGACGGCTTTCGATGAGGTATTGCAGCTTTGCATTCAGATGGAGAGAGCACGCTGCTTAATAACATCTTGGACGAGTTTCAAAGCCGCAGTGGTTCCCGGGCATCCGTCCCGATGATGGTTGCCTTCCAGCGCGATTGGTTTCCAGCAATCTTCTTTCCTCGTCTGTTCGAGTTTACGTACCAAATAGCACTATTCAATAGACACTTTCCGTTCTGCCTAGAACCAATCCATCTGCCTGGAACCAATCCATCTCAAAGCTGCCACGCGAGCCTCGTCCGTCCGGCCGCCCACCGCGCCGAACGGGCCCCGCCCCCGCTGTAGGACCCGCACTCGCTCCAGTGCGGGGCGCTCGGAGACCGCGTCCGGGGCCGACCAGGTGACTGCTGGACCTCGAAACCTGCCGAGAAGTGTCCGGGAGAGTCATAAAAGGGCTTCGCAGTGCGAGTTTGGGGGAAATATCAAAATACTCCTCAGGCTTCTCGTCTTGTCCCGAATCTTGTCGAAAGTGGCTGTGGCACCAGACGACCGACATTGTGAATAAGCTCGTCAACACCAAAAGTCATGGCCACCATGTCTGACACTACGGCTTTGAACAAAGCTTACTTCAAGTAAGTCATCTATTACCCTTCCGTTCTACCCCACCCTACGCGGAACCACGGGCGTCATTGCCACGGTCTCTCGTGCGGCATGAATCATGAACTCGTGATTCATCATGATGCCAGCGACGGAACCTTGATGCTCCAAGCCACCACCTCCCAATACCAGCACGACACCCGGGCTAGCTAACACACCGTGACCCACAACAGCAAGCTTGCCGCCGATTATGACAGTAGATTTCAAAAGACGCTGGGCAAGCTGGAGGAGGAGGTGAGGGCCAACGCGGACTTTATCGGCGTCGAGAAGGGCGGGCGGCTGCTGGACTATGCCTGCGGCACGGGGCTCCTGTCGAGGGTGCGTCGAACGGACCTTTTTCTGGTCTGGTTTGCTGATTGCGGGTTAGGCATTGGGGGACGACCTCGGCCAGTGCGTTGGCATCGACCTCTCGGAGAGCATGGTCGAGGCATACAACGCCAAGGCTAGGAGCGAGGTACCGCGCGCGACACATCTCCCCCAGCCGACGATACACGGAGAGCCACGCTGACATCGACAGGGCTTCTCCCCCGACCAGCGCATCGCCCACGTCGGCAACCTCGTGGATCCGACCGGGCCCTCCCCCGGCGTCCCCGGCGCGCCCCTTTCCGGCTTCGACGCCGCGGGCGTCGGCCTGGGCTTCCACCACTTCGACGACTGCCACCTCGCGGCCCGGCGCCTCGCGCAGCGGCTGCGGCCCGGCGGCGTGCTCTTCATCCTCGACTTCGCGGCGCACGCGGCGGACCCGGCGCACGGGGCCGCGGGGCGCGTGCCGCACCACGGCTTCGATGAGGCGGAGGTGTGGGCCATGTTCGAGGCGGCGGGCGCGGGCGCGCGGTTCGCGTTCCGCGAGATGGACGAGGACGTGGTGTTTGAGGACGCGCACGGCGAGGGGAGGGATATGGTGCGGAGTGTGTTCTTCGCGAGGGGGGAGAGGGCGTGATGGGAGCATTGAGTCAGCTGTACTGTTTGATATTTTTGTGCAGGCTCCAGGTCTTTGACATCTGGAATACTATTCAACGTCCTTCTGAAATAGGGGCTACTCGAGGACGGTCTACTGGGCCCCCTTCTCGGCCATGTCCACCGCAAACGCGCCCCCGAGCAAGATGGCCGGCTCCTCGAGGCTCTGGTGCTCATAGCTAGTCGCAACGTCAGTTGCGTTCTCGCCGTCGTGCATGTCGCAGACTCACCTGAGCGTGCCGACGCCACCGGCCTCGAGCAGAAACGCCGGCCCGTCCTGCAGCGTCTTGCCGGCCCAGCGCATGGCAAAGGCACGCAGGATGTGCCCGTGGGCGACGATGAGAACGTCCCCATTGCCGGCGTCCGGCTTGCCGATGACGGGCTTGTGCACCGTTTCGCGGATCTCGGCAATCAGCCGGTCCAGCCGCCGGGTGACTTGATCGGGGCTCCTGACGCGCCTCTCGTCAGCGCAGCAAGGCGGCACCGGAAAGCAGCAACTCACTCTCCGCCGGGGCAGCCGTCGCGCCAGATGTCCCAGGTCCCCGCGAGCCCCTGCTCCGCGCGCCGCCTCCGGATCTCGGGGCTCGTGACGCCCTCGTAGTCGCCGTAGTCCCACTCGCGGATGTCCTCGGTGACCTCGACGCGCGCGGCGCACTCGAGCCCGTCGCCCGGCGCGCTGCCGTGCCGCGCCCAGGGGAGGCGCCCCGCGATGCCGAGGTTGAGCAGCTCAAACGTCCGCTGGGCGCGCTTCCGCGGGGAGACGTAGCTGCCGTCGGGTAAGTTTCAGGCGTGCTCTGCTTCGGCCAAGAGACAGGCGGGGGGTGCATCGCGGGTTCGCGAGGGCGCGCGGCGCGGCACGGCACGGCGACGCGACGACGCATGGGCAGGACGGCGCAGTGAGGTACACGCGGCGGGGGCGTTTGCGTAGCGACGCGGTGCCTGTACATGAGGCGTCCGGCCGCATCGTGTGTTTCCTCACCGGTCACAGCATCGGCCGCGCGGTGGTACCACGACTGCATCCCGCGGCCGCATACGGACGGCCCGTCTGCCGTGTCACGCGCCCGCCATGCAATGTCATCACGAAGCCGCGATGTCATGCACGGCATGTCCACAGCCTGCGCGGGGGGGCAAAAAGGCCCTGCCCTGCCGCCCTGCAGATGCAGACGCGGGTGCGGATGGGCCAGCCAAGCACACGATGTGCCAGCGGGCTGCTCACCTTGGCACGGCGGCGGCAGCAGGAGAGAGGAGGAGGGGGAGGAGACGCAACGGGCACGTAGGCACTCACATGTGAGCCAGCTGCCGCGGCACGATGAGGCGATCGTCGCCGACGAGGGCCTTGCCCGTGGCGCGGACGCGCTTCTCGCCGTTGGCGGTGAGGGGGATGTCGGTGCGGCCCGTGTGCTTGCCGCTGAGGGACCACTCCGTCTCGCCGTGGCGGACGATGAAGACGCGCGGAGACGACATGCCTGTGTTGCTCGAGGACCCGAGGTGAGAAGTGCCTCGCGGCAGGGGTTGGAGCGATCGCTACCGGGGCGGGCTGCCGTGGCGGGAGAGCGGTGGCGGGCCGAGAGCGAGGTGTCGCGGGTGGGTGAGCCTTGATCCGGCGAGTCTGGCCCGAGGTGAGGGAGGGTGTGATGCGGGAGTTGTGGCATCGATGATCGAGGTGGAGGCGCAGATCCCGACGTCCCAATCAGGTGGTGGCGCTTCATGGCAGGAAGAAGCAACTACTATCTGAAGCTACCAGGCAGATTGTCAACACCATCTCAATTGTGATATACCATAAGAGCACAAGAGCATCTGGCATTCAAGGCTCAGTCGGGGCGTGCGGTAATGCGGCCAGCTTCTCGTAGCTGCAGTGAACCACCAACCACGACCACGTCCTCGTGTGAGCAACAACCGACGGCTACAACGGCACGAAGTCTCGTCCAGCAAACTACCCGTCACGAACGAAACGCCAATTGCATCTCTCGCGCATGTATCAAGCAGCAATCACTCATTGGCGAAACACGTCCATCCCGTCCTTGCCGGTGGGGTGTAAGTGCGGTATAGGGTAGGCCGGCACGGCGGCGGCCGCGTTTCAAGCCCGTTTCCGGTCCGCACCATAGGGACAAACACCTGACGCAGATGGACGGAGGACCACGGTCCTGGCTGAACCTAGAGGAGCGGCTCCGACCACAAGCGACGAGAGACGGGCTCGAGCCATGGGGCCACCCGCAAGACCGCCCGTTTCACGATCCGGCCCAAGCGCACGCGCCGAAACAGCCGACCATGTATAACCGCCTCCAGTCGTCTTGAGGCGTCGCTCCTGCTCCTGCCCGAGCCGAACAAACCCCGACGGCAGCAGCTCCCATTTCTTGAACCAACTCGATGCGCAATCTGTGATCCTCGACCTCAGATGTCAGATGTGCGCAGCAGATATTGCATTATAACGGCGACATCGCAGCGCTCCGGCATGGCAGCGCCGCAGCTGGTACCCCATGCGGCCGCGCGCTTACTAATACAGGCGCGCCGCCGCCGCCGCGACACCGCCTTCGACGACGACGACGACTTCAAGGTCTGCTGTGGCGACGACGACGTCGAGCTGACCACCTTTGACGCCCGCCACCGCACCGAGCGCCAGCCTGCAGCGCCACCCGCATCGCAGACACCTCCCCCCCCGCGCCGCCGCACCGCGTCCGCCGCCTCCCTCTCCGGACGGGGCATGACCCCCAGCCAGCGCCGCCGCCTCGCCGACCAAGTCTGGCACGAAATCTGGTGACCCCCCCCAGGAAGGCAAGCAGAGCAGCATGGCGCACCCCTGGACGCGGCAGGACAAGTTCAAGCGCGCCGTCTGGGCCGCCGCCTTCGCCGCCGTCGTCTTCGTCGGCTCCCTCACCGGCGCGCAGCTCAAGACGGACAAGCAGAAGGAAGAGGTTGGCACGCCCCCCGCCCCGTGCCCGTCTGCGCGCGGACTGCTGCTGACGGGGTGCAGGCCATCAGGGAGTTCCGGCAGACCACGCCCGCTGACCAGATCGCCGTCCTCGAGACGCAGAGGAGCCACTTGGTGCAGCAGAAGGCCGGCATGGAGCGGAAGCTGGACCTGTTCCGCGAGCGCGTGCGGGAACGCGAGGCCGAGAAGGGCGGCAGAGGCAGGTGATGCTGTGTATCCTATAATCGCCGAGCCTGGAGACATGTCCGCAGAACGAGGGCAGGACGAGGACTGGACTCGCGCGAAGTCGGGGCGCTGGCATCACTCTGACAGTGTATTACCCTGCATGGTTGTGGCGTTTTGGACATGATCGAGATACCCGATAGACGTACTTTGTACAGCAGTGTATCCATAACATCGTTTCTCATTCTACTCGGCTCCTACAAGCGATGCTGTCATGCCCCCGCTCCATCCGTTTTCTGCCCTTCTATATTCGGGCAAACAAACCCTGCAACGCCCGAGCCTAGCAACTCTACAACCCGAGCTCCAACAGCTCGTGTCCCCCCTACTCAATAGTTCCCTCCGCGCTGGGCAGAGCAATGGCCTTGTAGAGCAGGATCAGCGCCGAGTGCGACTCGCCGCCGCCCGCCAGCGCCTCGACCTTGTCGACAGTCACTTCCGACACCTTGTCATCGTTGAACCACCACCAGTTTCCGTCTTCCTCGCCCTTCTTGCCCGTCTTGGGGTCCACGGGTGCGGACTTCTTGACGTAGGCCGTGTAGTGGCCGCTGTCGGCGCTCGCGCCCTGGTGCGTCACAACGCCGCGCAGCTCGTATAGGCCCGACTGGTTGGCGCCGTCGTCGTTGCGCAGGGCCGGGTCGATGACGGCGTTGAGCTCCTTCTTGGCCGCGAGCAAGGCCGCGTCCTTTTCGGCGTCAATCTCGGCGTCCGTCTTGTACGTCTCGCCCATGACGGTGTCGCTGTCTGCCGTCGGCTCGGCCTTCTTGTTGTCGCGCAGCGCCTTCTCCTGCGCCTTCTCCGCCTTCTCCTTCTTCTCCTTCTCCGACGGCAGACCGGAGCCGCCGGCCGTGTCGGCGGCCGCCTCCTCGGGGTTCCTCTTCCGGCGCTTGCGGGCACGCTCGATGTCCTCCTCGTCCTTTCGAATCTCACGGACCTTGTCACGTACGGGTATCAACGCCTTCTTCAGCTCATCGGAACAAAACTCGACAATGTCCAGCTCCTGCGGGAAGGTGACCTTGCGCATGATCTTGGCCTTTTTCTGCGTCTGCCGCTTCCAGAAGAACCGCACAAAGTGGACGGTCAGGTACTTGGGTGCGCGCGAAATCTTGGACTTTTTCGTGTACGTGGCGTCGCGGTCGAGGACCTCCGACTTCTTCTCCAGCTTTTCGCTGAGCGCGGCCAAGATGCCGTCTCTCAGGTGGTTCGTGGTGCCGTCAATGTGGCAGTTGAGCTTGGAGAACTGATCCTTGGAGACGATGGCCTGTTCGCCGGCGCTGCGAGCCTCCTCCTCGTCGCATTCCATGGACGAGGAAAACTCGCCCGACATGTACCGGTCGACGAATGAGGCCTCGGGGGCGTCGGCCGAGTCCTTGACCTTGACCTTTTGGCTGAGCTGCTGGACAATCTGAGACCACGCCTCCTCGGCGTCTTGCTGCGCGAAGCCGTTGGTCGACTTGGCCTTTTCCGCAAACTGAGGGAACACCACGCGGAGGGCGTTCAGGAAGTTCATGGGCGGGAACGCGTCTTGCGTCTGGCCCATCTGCTTGTACAGGCTCGACAGCTGGGCGGCCAGGTCCATCTGCGACATGCCAGCCATCAGGCCGGAAGAGCTGGGCGAGTACTTGGACAGCGCCGTCTGGAGCTCGGGGATGGAGCGCAGCGTCTGCAGCGTCGAGTTCAGGTAGCAGGTGTTGCCGAGGTTGACGAGGCCGGCGGGGGTGGCGCCGACCTGCTGGGCCTGCTCTGCCTCGGTCATGTCCTCGACGAACTTGATGGCGTCTTTGGGGCGCACGAGGGCCGAGCCGCCCGAGCCCGGGGTGCCCATCATCATGATTGTCTGGCCGGCCTTGAGGCCGAGCTTGGCCATGTCGGCGTCATCCTTGAGCTGGCCGCCCTTGATGAGGATCTTTTGCCGCTCGGGTTCGACGTTGGTGAGGCTGAAGAGTTGCAGCTTGAAGTCCTCTCCCGTAGAGCTGGGCTCGACCTCGACGTCGTACTTTTTGCCTTGGTGCTTGACGGCGACTGGGGACGAGCTGTCAGTAACGCTGGCGGTGGCGGATCGTGGAGGGGTAACACGAACCTGTTATCGACGCCATTGTGGAGGGTTTGGGACGGTGCTCGACCTGGTGAGAGAAGTCACTGGCACAGGGGACAAAGTGCCAGCAGTCGAGTTCAGTTGGCCTCCAAGGGGAAATGCAGGGAAGCAAACTGCGAGGATGTGTTGTTGACGGAGGGACGGAGAATCGAAGGCGCGAGAAGCCAGCTGCGTCACTTGGCTGGTACCTGGCTTGTGGCTTGACGCTGTGGCGGGGCAGATGTGGCTTAGCACCTGGGTTCCCTCCAGGCTTGCCGTGAACCTCGTGGGGATGTACAAGGGCAGAACTGGGTGTCATCGACACCGATGAAATTGTTCACAGTACGCTCGTACTCCGAAAAGTGCTAGAGGTCTTATGCAGTGCGAGGCAGCAGTGTTGACTTGTTACTCGTCCTATCGCATACGCTGGACCCTTCTCGAGGCACTCTGTTCTCGGATACGACGGCTCTGGTTCCAAGTAGAGGTTGGAATACAGGAAATGCCGTCAAATCAAAAGTATACCTCGCTATCCATCTATCTTTTCTTCCATAGGTCGATTCCACAAAGGCAGTTGTCTCCAACTTCACTTACATGGCAGACGTCACGTGAGCTGACCTGTCACTGCTTCTCCTGTCTTCGTCAGGCAGCCCCACCTCGAACGTCAGTTGAGCTCCATCCGCAATCGACCCCGCTGAGCACCTCCAGTCCAGCCATCCTCCGCGTGGACAACATCATCACGACAGCGACACTCTCCGCGGCCACCCGGGCCTCCATCCTCAGCAGTCATGGTGCGCCACACTCGTTCTACGCGACGCAGCAGTGTGCTAATGCCTCGTCCCGCAGTCCCAATCCCTCCGGCCGTATCTGCAATGCGTGCGCAGCAGCCTCACGGCCGCGTTGACGCTGTCCAACTTTGCCTCCCAGACAGCCGAGCGGCACAACGTCCCCGAGATTGAGGCCCAGACATCCCCCGAAGTCCTCCTGATGCCCCTGACGGTTGCGCGAAACGAAAACGAGCGCGTCCTGATCGAGCCGAGCATCAACTCGATCCGCATCAGCATCAAGATCAAGCAGGCCGACGAGATCGAGCATATCCTGGTACACAAGTTCACGCGCTTCCTGACGCAAAGAGCCGAGTCTTTCTTCATCTTGCGGCGGAAGCCGATCCAGGTTTGTATTCCGCCAGAGGCGCTCTAGACTTGAAAAGGCCGCGAGCTGACTGGCTGCAGGGCTACGACATTTCCTTCTTAATAACGAATTTCCATACCGACGAGATGCTCAAGCACAAGCTGGTCGACTTTATCATCCAGTTCATGGAGGATGTGGACAAGGAAATCTCTGAGATGAAGCTCTTCGTATGGTCACCCCTGACCGCGTACGACTGCAGGTGCTGACGGACATACAGCTGAACGCGAGAGCGCGATTCGTGGCGGAGTCTTTCCTAACGCCGGTATGTTGAGAACCTGAGCTCGTCCTGAGAACACGCCGTATGCTGACTCCGTGTAGTTTGATTAAGCAGGATGGATGGAATTGTGGATTCGGGTAGGCGTGCAATGCTATGAATGCAAGCACGCGGCTCTGCTTATTGACCAACTGCCGGGCCAAGGGGTCGACAGGAACAGCAATGGAGAAGCAATGGGCTCCGCGGAATAGATACAAAGCTACCTTCGATGTAGCTAAATGAACCCTGTTCAAAACACCGGTCGGCGAGGGTAGATGTGATGGGTGCTGTGCAATCGGTGGTGGCAGACGCCTTCTAACATGCTAGGACTCCGTCGTTGCCAGCAACATGCTAGACATGCCCGATATCGCTTGGCTAAAGACGATAGCTCCTGTCGGGTCAATGGAAACCATGGGCGATTCATTGCGCCATGAGAGCCAAGGTGCGACGAAACGACAATAAGATCAGCTTAAAGGCCAGTGAGCTCAATTTCGAAAACCTGAAATGGCCGCTGACCGCTGACCGCTAAATCAGAGAAATTACCTGCTGCCGCCCTCCATCGGCACCGAGGTGAGGCTGGCTGGCACCGAGCAAGTTGCAACATCCCGCGTCACTGCAGCAACCATTAATGTTTCACGCGACCTCCACCGACGAGCACAGGAGCACGGCGTAGCACTGCAACCTCGCTCTTGGATCTTCCAATATATTTGCTTGGTTGATGGGGCCTCGAGACAGTTGCCCAAACCTTCGTGCTGGCCAAGCCGACTGTAACGCCGGATCTCAGCTTCGAGATCGACAACTGAGAGCTTCCCTATTCAAGGCGGCATTGTTCCCAACAGTGCTATTCATTGTTCAAATCGCCACGGGACCCCCACGGTCCTCCCTGCGAGAGCTCGCCATTGACAAAGACCCAGGGAGCAGCACCTCCAGTCACCACGTTCAGTCGCTGGATACCTGAGGAACAAAACCGGCAGCATAATTTCTCAGGCACCAACTTTCTTCTCCTCTAACCTTCCTCTCCGTGTGCGAGTAGTTTAATTGCGAGGTTGGGGCTTTGCGCACGCAACACGCTCCCGCTTTTCTCCTGCTCAACTACTCTCCCGTCTCCTCTGCACATCTCTGCGCTCAATTGCATTTTGCCGTTTTTTGAGCTCCTCTGCGGCTTTGGCATCTTGGAGCATTTTGTGCGCCGCACCTATTGCTCCCTCCTGAGCACTTATCGTGGGTTGGGATAAACATACTCGAAAACGCACGAAAACGCACGAAAACGCACAAAAACACCAGCAAAACGCACTCATCACCAAAGGTTTGAGCCCATCTTCTTAAGTTTCTTGGCCGTGTTTTTAACGATCTGAATTATCGGTTTCATCTCAACTCTGTTTCAGCTCTGCCAGTTTTGAGCCGTTCTCGTCACCCGCGTTCTCGTCACGGAGCATGTTGTTTTGCGCTTCAATTCGTTCAACGAACACAGCTGACGCTGGATCACTAGCGCCGGAATCATGGCATACCGTCGTGGCAGGCCCAACAAGGGGATTGTCCCCAAAGACCCCAAAGAAGAGGGCGTACGCGTTCAGCCCGACAATGCTGAATCGCGCCCCGCAAACCCTGCCAACGCGCGTTCTGCCCCAAGCGGCGCTCGTGGTCGTGGTCGTAGCGGTCGCGGCGGTCGCGGCGGCTTCAAGGGTCACGAGAATGGCGGCTACAACGGTCGTGATAAAGGACGCGACAATGAAACCGGCAACAGGAGCATGTTGAACCCCCAGTCGAGCATCTGGGTGCCTCGTTCCGCGGACACAACTCCCCAGCCGGAGAATGTACGCCCCCCAGCCCCCTCAGTCCGCTGCCGTTAATAACGTAACTTGCTGTCAAGGTCACCGATAATGTCGCGAATGACGATGCGATCCCGCGACCCGCAAGTGGCCATACCTTTGAGAGTAGCGGCAGTGGAAGCACTGTGCAGAACGACTTCAGCAGAGGCCCTTCTCCCGACACGACCAGCAGCCACGCTCAGAGCGACTTGGCCAGCAACAGTGCTCAGAATGGCTACAATACTCAGGGCATCTCGAATCACAACCATGTGGCTCAAATTGCTCCCCAGGGAAACTTTAATGTCATGCAGAATGGGATCCAGGGCCAAAACGCCAGCACCTTGGGCAGCAGCTTCAATGGCAACATCGCCCATCATGATACTGGCGGCAATATCGTCCAGGGCAACCCCGGCTACATCGCCGATGCCTTTGGAGATGCGACGAAGCATCGACCCCACATACACGCCGGTCAGAACACCATCCACGGCAAATTGACCAAGGCCCGTGCCCACACCATTGCCACCGCTGGGGCAGAGCCCAAGACTGCTGGCTTTGACCAGATGACCTTTGAGCTCTTGAACAAGACGCTTCGAGACAGCGACGGCCGCCCAACTGGAGCACCCTAGAATGGCGCTCCGGCCGGCCAGGCTGTCAACGGCGTCCCTCGGTCGACTGGGCTCCAGCACAACGGCCAGGAGCAGCTGGCCGCAGGTCCTCACAACGGTTTCCAGCTCGTGGGAGGCCAGTATCAGGCCACGGCGCCGAATGGACAGGGGCCGCCTGTGCTTGTGCTGCACCCCAATGCTGTCGTCACGACATCTGGCCCTACTATTCCGCAGAGCCACTCGTGCGGCGCCTTTGGTTTGGTCAGCCCTGCGTCGTCTCAGTGCCGTGATGGCGGGCATGAAAATGGATTCCCGTTCAGCCCTGCCAGCTCCAAGTCTGGCACCTTGACCGAGCCGCGCAACTACGCACCTCGTACCTCAGGCCAGCCGGTTGTTTGCAGTGAGCCGCCGCCAAAGTTTGACCCCAGTGGCCTTGTCAACGGTCAGCCGCATCAGCAGCAGGTTGCGAATGTCCAGCAGTCCGCTTTTCCGACCCAGTCCCAGGTCTCGGCAAGCCACGCTTTGGTGCAGTTGTATCCTGGCTCAGAGGCTCCAGTCAGCTACCCGTCCTCTCTTGCCGTGGTGCCGGTGACAGAGGTTCGAGCGAGCCGCTCGTCGGAGCTCAACAGCTTGACCAGCACTCCCTCTGGCCTCCCGCTGGTGGCCACCGCGATGGACCCCATCAACTTCCCGTTCGTCGAGGCACCGCGCATGGCGCAAGCCATCAACCGCGGCGTCGTCAAGCTCAAGAACGTAAGTCACAATCCTCAGAAATTGACAAGACTCTCACTGACGCTCATATGCAGATCCCCTTTGCCACCAAGCGCTCCGAAGTTATTGCCTTCCTTGGACGCAACTCAAAGATTCTGAACGACTCTGAAGAGCCGGTTCACATCATCATGGAGCGAGTGACCAGCAAGACCATGGACGCCTACGTCGAGTTTGTCAGCCTCGAGGAGGCCATGAAGGCGGTGGATAAGCACCACCACAACCTCAAGAGCGGCCGGGTGAGCCGCCTTGGCGACAGGCCCATCGAGGTCGAACTCTCCAGCCAGGCCAACTTGATGAGGGACCTGTTCCCGCTCGCTCGCGGCCTGATCTGGGACGGTGCCACTCCGCACTTTAAGCCGTTTAACCAGAACTACGCCTGGGAGAACTTCAGGGGCTTCGTCTCCGAGGAGGAGATGGTGATGCTCATCAAGCACGTCGAGGTGCCTCACCGGGTAAGCTTCGTCGTGACGTGATATACTCGCAGAGCATTGCTGACCGTGTTAGTCGCCGTATTCCAAGGACTGTCCCCAGCGTCCCTACGAGTGCTTGATCAGCACGCTCAAGAAGTTCCCGTGGTACGCGACCGACCGCATCACCGTCAGTCAGCGCCATGCCATGTACATTGCCACGGAGCGACTGCTCCAGGTCCTCTCCGAAAAGGTCAACCGCGGCTGCGATCACATCAACTTGACCACGCAGCTCCAGATGCGACTCACCAACGCGGCCCTGGCCTGTCCCGGCTTCACGCCCCTGATGAAGGACAACCTGGCCTGGCTGCTCAACATCCCCGAGACGGAGCAGCGCTTCTATGGCCAGCCCCGATACGCGTACTCTTGGCGCCACCAGTATTCGCTTGCGCCCAAGCCCGGCGCGCCGCTCGACGTCATCGAGGTACGTGACCCAACCCCAGCGTCCGGGGCATTGGCTAACTGGCATGCAGTGGTACATCTCCATCATCCGCGAGCAGACTCACCGCGACATGCTCACCCGCCCGCACGCCAGCCGCACCGAGCTCCAGGAAAAGGGCCAGCAGACGGACATGTACTGGGGATACTTTTGGGCCGAGCTCGGACACAGCTTCGGGCCGCAGTTTGACCAGATGACGCTGGCTCAGGTCGCGCACGCCGAGTTCTCTGCGGTCGAGCGCGTCCTCTCCCGCGCTCTCCCCAACCACTAACGCCATGGACCTGTGCTGGACGATGAGACAAGCCGGTTGCGTGGGCTGGATGAGGGGGTTTGTTTTTCGGTGGTTTTGTTTCTTTCTGGCCGCCAAAAGGGCTACATTGGTCTTGGCGTCATAGGGCAGCCTCTCCAGTGCCAACAGCACCGGGACTGCCACATAAACGCAGCTTGGGCGGCTCGGAGCCGTCAGGATACTTCTGCTGGCTTCTGGACGAATCCTGGTTTTTATGTCCGGGCTTCTGCGAGGTTGGAGTGGTGAAGGACTTGCCCTTACATTGCTCTAATAGTGGGCCGCTAGGGCTGTCAGGGTTGCGTGAATTGAAGTGATTCATGCCTCTTGTTTACCCATGAGCGAGGTGTTGGTGAGGCCGTTGAAGAACCGTTTCGGGATGTGGTGCTTCCAAGACAACGTATCATCTGTTTACTGCCTTGCTTGAATGAGACAGCCCAATTCATCCCACCCGTCCAATGGCATCCTGTAAAGACTCTTCAACAGCTGTCACGGCTGCAGCCAGCGACGCGTCGCTGCTCCATGGGGTGGTGGTTCGGATTAGCTCGGAGCTGGGCGTCTGACAGGGGGTCGGTGGACAGCTGCAAGAACCCTGACGGCTCTTGGCGACCCGCTAGAGCTCTGACCCATCTGATCGATAAGGGTTGCCCCAGGCAGGCCTTGCATCAGCCGTCGTCAACGTCAACAAAGCAACAGCTCGTTTCTCTGGCAGCAACGCACGTTTGAGTCTTTTGCCTGCAGCTTCCGAGGCTTCTCTTGGCATTGTTTTGTCTGACTGGGGCTGGTTGGGAAGCTCGTACTCGTAACGCAGGTCGCACGTCTCGGGTAGTTGCAGGGTCCAAGGCCCCAACAAACAAGGATAACAGGCCATCTTCCCGCCTGTCCTCCTCACCTCTACTCTGCTCATACACCTTCACCCCCAGACACCACGAAAATGTCGACCGAACAGGCTCCCGCTGCCGCGCCCGAGACGCCCCTCGCGAAGCTCACTGCTCGCCTGGCAGACATCACCGCGCAGGCTGGCCATGGCGAGATGTGGGGCGTCGAGCTCGCGGGAGCAGACCACGCCCCGACGCAGGTGATTCTGCAAAAGTTTCTGCGCGCCAACAACGGCGACGTGGCCGCGGCCGAGAAGCAGCTCGTCTCTGCGCTCGAGTGGCGCAAGAAGGTGAACCCGGCGGCGCTCGTCGCCGAGGCCTTTGACCGCCGCAAGTTTGGCGGCCTGGGCTTCGTCACGACGCACAAGGACGACGCCGGCAAGGAGACGGCCATCACCTGGAACATCTACGGCTCCGTCAAGGACAACAAGGCCACCTTTGGCGACGTGCAAGAGTAGGCCCCCTCGACACCCCGTGCGCAGCTGCCGCCGTCTAACGCGCTCCCAGGTTCATCAAGTGGCGCGCCGCGCTCATGGAGCTCAGCGTCCAGCAGCTGCACCTCAACGACATCAAGGAGCCCATCGCCGAGGGCGCCGACGCCGCCGACCCGCACCAGATGCTGCAGGTGCACGACTACCAGTCCGTCAGCTTCTTCCGCATGGACCCGGACGTCAAGGCCGCCAGCAAGGAGACGATCCAGACCTTTTCCATGGCGTACCCGGAGCTGCTGGCGCACAAGTACTTTGTCAACGTGCCGGCCATCATGGGCTGGATGTTTGGCGCCATGAAGTTCTTCCTCGCGCCCGCCACGCTGCGCAAGTTCCACCCCATGACTTCGGGCACGACGCTGGCGACGGAGCTCGAGGGCATCAAGGCCACCCTGCCCAAGGAGTACGGCGGCCAGGGACCGAGTGTCAAGGAGGGCCTCACCGTGACTCTCAAGGATGTGGTCGAGAAGGACGAGGTTTCTGAAGCCCCCGTGGCTGCCGTGTCCGACCCCAAGGTGCCCGAGGAGCACAAGCTTGAGGAGCACAAGCCCGAGGAGCACAAGCCTGCCGAGACCGCGCCCACCGAGACCAAGCCACCCGAGACCGCGCCCGTCGAGACCAAGCCGGCCGCTGCGGTGGTCGACGCTGGAGCCGGCAAGGCTGAGCCCAACGGCAAGGCTGAGGAGCCCCAGCCAGCCACCGAGACCGCTCAGGCCGCCGACAAGGAGACGGCCCCCTAAGGGAGAGAGTTTTTTCCGACGAGATTGTTGGCAAAGTGCGCGCGCCGTGGCTGCTCGATGAATTTGTGCGCAGCCATCTCGATGGCGAAATGTTCCTTCACGTTGAGAAGTTGCCTTTACTGCTCTGCTTTATATAGCGCGATAATACCCCCACTCTAATTTGCAGGCTCGTTCATAGCGCGTGGACTCGATAGATTTGCCAATTGCCCATGACGCCCTCGGCGTGGTGGTTGTCTCTGTGATTGAGGTGCTGATGTGACGATTCTGTGGCAACAGCGGACCCTGTCCAGCCCAAGTCAAGGCACCCCAGAAGCCTCATTTTTCCTGCAGTGCACCTCTGGTGCAAATGATGAGGGAGTATGGTTAGTGGTGTTTGCCGCAACTGCCTAGGATAGGTTGTCGCCGGATCGAGGAGGCGAGGTGAAGGCCGGGAACCTGGTCGACGAAACAGCCCGTGAATGCCCGGCAGGTTTTCAGTGTCTGAATGTTTAAGTGGCTGGGCGAGCCCGAGTGTCGACTGTAGGGGGCCAAGTGGGATATCGTGACTGACACAAGGCACCTTCAGCACAAATACCTCGGTGTGAGATGTGTGATGGGCACACGATGAGCGAGGCACACCGTACACGCGAGCTGCTGGCTAATCTTGAACCTATTCCCACTTGCCAATTCGTGTGAAATGAAGAGTATTTGTGGAGAGGCCGATTGAGGGAGCTGGCTAGTCCCGTCGCCACAGCCCATCAAGGACGGCGAGGAGCCTCATGGGAATTCCGAGCAGGCCTCGCAATCGCAGCGCCGTTGCGGTTGTTCTCGGGTGCTGACATCCGTAAATGCCTCGTCGGCGTGCGCTTTTGATGCCTGGCCAAGGTGAGCGTCCGGCTAGGGTGGATGAGGAGCGCACCATGGCTTACCTGGCCCGATGACCATCACTATGGAATTACGACGCATTCAACAATCTTGACGGCGGTCGAAACGCGATCCGAGCAACTGGAACGGCCGACCCATTCGTCATTGGATAGGCTAGACCCCTTGATCACGGTTGCTCGCAACGTCAACGACCGGGTGATTATGCCTCAGCGGCGAGGGAAGCCACCGCCAGACGGCAACACTGACCCTTCCTCGAATGTGCCCGAACGATGGGGAAGAGTGAATTTCGATGCATAGCGCTGCAACCGGCCAGGCGTGTAGCCGCTCGTACGTCGCTGTCGGTGTTTACGCGTCGAGTTCTCCCAGCCGCGCAGGACGGCGTCCCTACTGATCGAGGGCGTACGGGGCCACATCTCAAAACGCGCACCACGACAATACTCCCCCTGTGCGTGCTGGCCACGCGCCCAAGCCTGCAGACAGACGCGTGCTGGCGGGAAGCCCGGGCAGAGCGTCTACGTCACTGGCATTGGAGTTGATATGTCGCCGTTTCGGCAGCAAAATAGCCTCACTGCGAAAACAGGCAGCCAGTGTCACAATCCACACATTGCGCATATGTTCGAGGCGCAACACCAGGGCCAACGGCGATTATGCTTTTCGCCATGGCGAGTGGCGTCCGAGACCTGAGCTTAGACCTCGATCCAGCCGGGCCGGCCCCCATCGAGGGCAACGGCTGAACAACCCGGCGGTGCCGACGCAACAGCCGAGCACGGGAAGCACAAGTTGGGTATTACGGATCGTTGGCATCACCAGGATGCACGGCGTGGGATATCACGGGGCATAGGCACGGGGCATAGGAGGGGAGTTTCACCGTGCCCGAGATGCCTCATGGAACCGCGCCCAACACGAATACGCGGGGCCCCCGTACCATCTACGTGCAAATGAAGTGATCAAGGCTGTAGAGGACATACATACCAAGGGCAGTAGGTCGTGCCGCAACAACGTGACGAGGGCTCGGGCCAGAGGGGCGTGTAAGTGGCCGACAACCGGGTGAGGTGACGAGGGCATACGAATTGGTGGACGAGGAGTAGCACGAGTGAATGATGAGAAAATGTGAGGAGTGACGGGAGGACGCGGATGAGGAGAGAGGAGGAGAAGGAGGAGGAGGAGGAGGAGGAGGAGGAGAAGGGGGAGGAGGAGAGAGGAGGAGGATTGTGTTTACCAAATACCAGCCTCGCAATAAAACCGCCTGCGCCCGTTCCCACCGCTTACACTCGCACTCTGTTCCTACACGCTCACGCACGCACCGTCACCAACAACAGCCGCAGCACCCACGCGCCCGTCAGTCCGCCCGGTGTCTCGCTGCCCAGACGGCACCGTCGACTTTGCCAGAGACGAGACGCAGCTGCAGCTGTTCGTCGCCGACTCGGCGCCTCGCCCGCGCGGCTGCATTGTTTGTGGTGGTTGAGGCGGTCGCGGTTGTTAACACGCAGTCGGTGCCTCCCTGGCCAGCCAGCCCAAGCGCGTCTGTGGCTCGCAGCCATCCAGCACCAATCGCCAACAGCTCCCTCCTCTGCGTCCGCACCACAACACATCAACAGCCCCGACACCGCACACCTGCAGAGCCTGATAATTCCGCCCCGTTCACATGTTGGCAGGCCTGCTCTAGCTCCCGTCTGCGCTCACACCGCACCAATGGCAACGCCTCCCTTTGCCGAGGGCGCCAGCTTCTCGTCGGGCACCGCGACGGACACCTCGTCGAATCTCGCGTCGTCGGGGTCCACGCCGCCCACGACCGTGGCCGACAGCGCGAGCCTGCACTCGGACACGTCCAAGCACGACGTCATCACCGTCGCCGACGATGCGGCCGACGCGCCCCCCGTCCGGCTGCACGAGCCCGCGCACCCCCCGCCCGAGACGAGCACGAGCACCGACACGGCAAAGGCGCCGGCCCCCCCGTCGCCCCCGTCGCCCGCACGCCGCGCGAGGCGAGCACGCGCCTCGACGCCCGTCTACAACCTCGCCAAGCTGAGCGGCACCGACGGCCACGGCAAGCGACGCGCCAATGGCGACGTGGTCGCGGACCGCAGGCGTCGCACCATCTCGGGCGACACGCTGGTCGGCAGCGTCGAGGTGGCCGCCGCCGCCGCCGCCAGCACCCCGTCGAGCGCGACGCGCCGGCAGAACAGGGCCCTCAAGGCCGGCATCGACGCGTTGCAGCTGCAGTGGTCCCCCGCGGGCCTCGACACGCCGCGCACGCGTCGCCAGGCGAGGCTGCCCCCAGCCGCCCAGCGTGCCTCGCCGCGTGCCTCGGCCGCGCGTTTCTCGGGCGTCTCGTCGCTGGGGTCTAAGCTGTCCACCATGGGCCGCCGCGGCCGCAGGGCCGTCGACAAGGGTGTGGCCAAGATGTCGCGCGAGCTGCGGCGCCTGCAGGACACCAACGAGTTCACGGGCGTCGACGAGCGGCCCGTCCTGCACACGGTCTGGTCCAACGGCAAGTACGTCGACCCCGACGAGCCCGCGCCGCAGGCCCGCGACAAGGCCAAGGCCGAGCCCGCCCCGGAGCCCGACGACGAGGAGCCGGAGCCCATCACCAACACCCGCAAGCGGCGCGTCAAGAAGTACCTCGACAAGGGCCTCTACGCGGGGCAGGACGCGCCCCTGGACATGTCAAAGGGCCTGACCACGGCCGAGAAGAAGAAGCTCGCCCAGCTGCCCGAGCTGATCCCCAGCGGCCGCGTCAACAGGACCATGCCGCTGCCCATATACACCGGCCTGCGCATGCTCCTCGCCGGGCGCGACTTCAAACTGCCCTACCAAATCTGCAACCCCCTGCCCCCTGGCCAGCCCAAGCCGGATGAGTGGAAGAAGATGACCAAGAGTATGTTGACCCGGTCCCGTCGTCCACTGTTTGCTTGCTGACGCTGCCCAGACCGGTTCATTGGTGACTCCAAGGACTACTGGCGCAAGCTCCCGCACCTGCACGACTATCAGTCAAAGTGCGTGTGCAAGCCCGAGGACGGCTGCGGCGAGAGCTGCCAGAACCGGATCATGCTGTACGAGTGTGATCTCACCAACTGCAACATCGGCAAGCAGTACTGCACGAACCGCGCCTTTCAGGACCTCACGGCCCGACGGGCCAAGGGGGGCAAGTACCGCGTCGGCGTCGAGGTCATCAAGACGTCTGATCGCGGCTACGGCGTCCGCAGCAACCGCTGCTTCCGGCCCAACCAGATCATCATGGAGTATGCCGGCGAGATCATCACCGAGGAGGAGTGCGAGCGCCGCATGAACGAGGTCTACAAGGACAACGAGGTATGTCGAGGGAGCAGCCCCATGGCCTGCCGTTGCTGACCCCTCACAGTGCTACTACCTGATGAGCTTCGACCAGAACATGATCATCGATGCCACCACGGGCAGCATCGCCCGCTTCGTCAATCACAGCTGCAACCCCAACTGCCGGATGATTAAGTGGATCGTCTCAGGGCAGCCGAGAATGGCGCTCTTCGCGGGCGACAGGCCCATCCTGACGGGGGACGAGCTCACCTACGACTACAACTTTGACCCCTTCTCGGCCAAGAACGTGCAGATATGCCTCTGCGGCGAGCCCAACTGCCGCGGCGTGCTGGGCCCGAAGCCCCGCGCGCCCAAGACGGACCTGAAGAAGGTGGTCAAGGCCACCGTCAAGGCCGGCAAGCGCAAGCTCAAGGAGCTCCTCGGCGACGACGAGGCCGACGAGGGAAAGGCCAAGAAGCGCAAGGTACAGCCCGCCAAGGGGGTGAAGCGGTCCATCTCCAACGCCAGCGTCAAGGCCGCCAAGGGCGCGGCCACGGCCCTCAAGAAGGGCGTGTCGAGCATCACCGTCAACGCCAAGAAGGCGGCCCTGGGAGCAAAGGGCACCCCCGGCAAGCGTCGCGCCAGCACGGGCGCCCTGGTAAAGAAGAAGGGCACCAGGGTGGTCAAGACGTACGGCCAGCTCGCCCGCGCCAAGCGGGTCTCGTCGCGCGCCTCGAGCCTGACCATTGTCGCCATGGGCGACGAGAACACGAAACCGGACAAGAGGTCCCCCGCAAAGCGCACGCCGACCAAGAACGCCGCCGCCGCAGGCCGGAAGATATCGGCCGCGTCGTCGGCGCGCCAGTCATCCGCGGCAAAGATCCGCATGGTGTCGCCCGAGCATTGAACGGCGCATGGCTTCCATCAGCTTCATTACAGTTTTCAACAACCGCTCCCGTGATGCTTTGATCGTCGGCTTCAAGACTTGCTAGGAAGGAACTAGGGGGCACGGGGCACGGGGGCACGGAGATCG